>JABXWE010030910.1:0-28329 GCA_014611495.1 Limonius californicus
CCGCAACCCATTTAACACTGTGCTCAGGAGTGTATACTTGGAGTTTCCCTCACTCTTCTCAGCATTTTAAGTACTGCGCGTGTTTGATTGCAGAATAAACAGGATTTCCGGTGATAGATTCTCTGCGTCTGACAGAAAACGAACGTGTCGTTAAATTGGATTTTCTCGTTTTTGAGTTCTTCTCGATTTTCTGAGGAAATCTTAAGTTTTAACGTGATCTATTGTAGATTGTTAGAATTAGGTTATTGGCATTTATGTCGCTTTGATCAACGTTTCGATTCTATTGAAATTTTGTCGGGTCGATCGGAGTTTTACCGATTGGTGAGTTTATCCTTTGTTTAAGTTATGCTGGCCTAACATTTCCTTGTATTCGAATTTAGACAACTAGGGGACGGCGAGATTTGTCTGAAGATTTCTGCGCTTTCAATGGTTGTATCTGCTGCTTGCGGGAACTAGTATTCGAATTCAATCCAGCCGCCTGCAGTGAAAACACGTGCCGGACTCGAGGCTGTTCTAGAACGTTCCATTCCAGATTAACCAGAGAAGTGCACATTAATTTTAATTTCGACGATTTTGGAGTCAATGTAAATACTCTTTGTTTATGTGTATGAATTTCTTTATACTACGGGGTAGATAAAATTAAGTTCTAATTGCACAGTGTGTTTCGAATTATTTTATTGGCATAATACATTGGTATTTTAGCTTGTACAGGTATTAGCGTACATAATCACGGGAATTTCACTTGATATACAGTGTAAGTCAACCGGAGCGGTAATATTGCGTTTTGTTCGGGTTTCACAGCGATCTTTGATTTCTTATCTACGCTGTAGATCTTGGAAGGCCTTTCATGATTAGAGTGTAGGACGCGGCTTGAGGGCGCTTGTTTGGAAAGAGAAACGCAGTATTTTTACTTTAGCTCAAAATCATTAATTTATTGAGGCTATATTGAGTGATTGCGTACTGGCAATTGTGTACCGATACAGGATACGAAAATACTTATACTTTAATGTTGTTAATTTGGGGTTTATGAACTACCCATTTATGTTTTTTTTTCTGATATTAAATATTGTTGCTGCAATTGGACTTATTATTTATTGTTTCCTATCATTGTATTCTGGAGTATTAATTAATTAAGTAAGTAATAAACTGTGGGTCCGACTAACCAATCGACATCTGCGTTAATGGTAGTGTATTTTATTATTAAGTCGGTGGCGCCCTTTCAGGTAATTAACATAAAGTTAATTAATATATTTATTCGAGCAAAGCAGAGAACCGCCCATCTTCGATTGAGGTTCCGGGAGGCTATCATTAACCAATTATTTACTTGCTTAGTGTGGAGAATTTCCCTTGAAAATCATTGTCAGGCGTCACAACACTTAAATGCGAAGACTATATATTAGACTGCCGTGGGCTAGAGGTTAGCGCATTAGACTTCTACGCTGTAGGTCTTGGATTCAGTTCCCACTACCGGCTGCTCTCCCTTGCAAGGTAATGGTAAGACATCGAGGTACTCTGTCTAGGAAACCTTTTCCGGAGTAGAAGTATTTACACTTCCCGTGGTTCGGAGCCCACGTTAAGCTGCAGGTCCTCTACGTCTGTAGCACTTTAAACGCGTAACACAAGCATAGGGGAGACGAGAGAAGATCGATACGTTTCGTAAGAGATAAAGCATTCGAGAAAGAAGATATATTAGCGAAAAACTAAATGCGGCTATTTTTTACGGGATAATAACGGAATACAGAAAAAAAGTTAAAGGAGACTGGTCTTCAAATGTTGTGCTGTTTAAAAGTCATAACTTTTTAAGAGATTCTATTTTGATTTGACTAAGAAATATAACATTAATTTGTATTTTTTTAAATGGATCCATAGAAAATGAAATAGCTTACTTTTTCTCTTTTTAGCTTCATAAGGTTTTATGCACTTAACTTTAAATATTCTGAAGATATATAGTAGGAAAGCTATAAATTCCAGAAGCCAAAGTTGTTAATAAAATTATATTTACTTATTATTTAAACTGATTTTCAAGAATGTTAGGCAAGAAACAAGTAATATATTTATTTATGCTTGGGCATTCATTACTACCAAATACTTTAATATATTAATACAGGAAACTCATATAAGTTTAGCATGATGAAATGCGAGACATTGATAGTGGCGTCATCTAAGCAGTTCGGTGGGCAAGTTTCAGTAAATTTGGATAATAAATTTACAGATTACTGTTTTAAATTCATTTTAATTGTTAAAAACCTAACCCTACAAAATGTTATAAACTTATTAAACTTACAAAGTAAAGTAAAATATCATAATTACCAAATATTATTAATTAAATAAGGGTTTTGCTATAAGAAAGTAAATGGCATTTGCTTTAAATGTGCGACAAATGTTTTCGACAGCTGCCAAATACAAATCTTAGTGGCCCACCAAGCCGCACGGATCGCTGCAGTCAGTGTCACGAGTTTTTCGGCGAAGTTTCCTGTATTAATATATTAAAGTATTTGTTACTACTAATTCGTTTCAGTATTGCACAGTTAGATTCCACCATTCTTACAATTAAATTATAGGTTGCGATAAAATTAAATATGTAAATAAATAAATAATTGACCTTCACCAATCACTGAATTAAATCCCGCAACCAATAGCTTAGCCACCTAGATCCTCCGACACTTCCACCTTTTAATTTTTATTTTTGGCTGTAAATACTCTGACAGCGAAATTTATATAAGTTAGTTTGAGAATATGGAGAATGTATAGGACATGTAGGACAACTGAGCAAGTATTAACAATAGTCATTCATAGAAGACGTTTCAAAGAAATCATAAATAACATTGAAAGAAGAATGTAGATGTGTGTCCATAATGAAGGAAATCACATAGAACATCTTCTGTAAACAGCTTTTTATTAACGTATTTGGGTTTGTAAAACTACATCAGTAATTTCCTTCAGCTGATTTGTTCATCGTGCAATATTGAAATATATTAATAGACATTAATATGCAACCATAAATAAGTATATTTAATTTTTAAATCGTTGGTTGCATTATTAATTACATAAAATTTACAAAGTAGGGTTTTTTCGTATTTTGGTAACATCTTTTAGTATTTATAATACAGTACTTATGTTAACTTTATGTTGCCGATAAGAGAAAAAATAAACTTTTTTGTGCAATTGTACGCGAAGTAACAACTTCGCGTACGCCATGCAGGCCGTAAAATTTACTTTCGCGGCCGCTGTCATTAGCGACGGCCGTAAAAGTTACTTTCGCGGCCGCTGTCATAGCGACGGCCGTTAAACTGAATGTCATACATACATACATATTTATTTTGACACATGAGAATGGACAGTTTTTAGAAATTATTTTTTATTTATCTCATTTCCATGGTAACATGAAAGCCGCCCGTCTTTCTATTTACGCCGAAAATTATAATTTTTTAAATTTCATCAATAATTATTGAGGATTCTACACAATTGCACAAAAAATGTTGTGTATACTGCGGCCGCGTCATTCTTTAACGACCTCGAGGTTGCCTTGCCTCGGCCGCAAGCGGCCTCGGCGGCAATCTTCCTCTCGGTACGTTAAAGAATGATTTCGCGGCCTAAGTATACAAATAACTATTAATCATGACTTGGTTACCATTTAAAAACTGAAGTACATAGAATCGCCTTTAAATTATGATCTTGTATATCTTAAACAGTTGTGAAACTTTTTTCAATCTCAACTGTTAATGAAGAAATGTTGATGATACTAAACTGGATGTTTTTAAATGTTCTAAGACAGGGTTGTCCAACACGCGGCCCGCGGGCCGCATGCGGCCCTCGGCAAGTATCAATGTGGCCCACAAGCAAATGAAGACGCAAGGACTTTCAAATGCTCTTTAGTTCAATTGTTATTTTTTACCGATTGATATACGTATTGTACACCATATGTAAAATTAAATTATTTAATGTTTATGTGTTTTTCAAACATATGTAAAAAATTAGAAGTCTAACTGTTGTTTTAATTATTTTATAACAGATTTTATGTAAGCGCGCCGACTTTTCCTCATACGACTCCATGGTACAGAACCAGCACAGTAGTCAAGACTCCGGCCTGACGCTGACTGAGATCGCGACGCGACGAATGCATAGTTCTATTTTTAGTCTTTTAACAGTCCTTTGCAAAGAAGGTTGCATTTGTTCTTATTGATATGCAGTAAAAAGTCTCAGAAAAAAGTATTCAAATGTAATGTGCTTTATTACCCACGATTTTGGTTGATTTTAATGACAGTATTTGAACTGCGGCCCCAAACACTTTCTACTACTAAAATGTGGCCCCAAACATCGAAAAGGTTGGACAACCCTGTTCTAAGGTGTCTTGCAAATCATTCTTTAATTTTAAAATAATAATAAAACCAGCATTCCGTTATCCCCAAACTTATATATGTTATTGCTAATATTTCAAAATCCGTTAATACGTAAAATAATTAACAAAATCAGAAATTATACGAAATATGTGGTTCGTTGGTTATTGGTTATTGTGAATTTGAACCAGTAAGGTTAGTTGCTGGGCATATTAACTAAATGTTTTAAGTTATTATGCATATGCACTGATATCAGTCTAGTAATTATGCATGCATAAGAGCTACAAACAGTTCTACGTTTATTCCCTACGCTACTGTCACATGACGAATTAGAGGTTATGTCGTAATTCTCAGTACAAAAGAGTAATTATATTTACAATAATGAAAAATTATAATGTGCAACGTAAATTTGTAAATGAATTGTAAAAAGTTAAAGAAAGAACGCAATCACATTTTGTTAAAGGCAGAATATGATGCTGTTTTAGCTGAAGGAAGTAGTAGTTGTAATCAATTTTATATTACTATGCGTTTGCTGCTACTTAAATCCTTAGATTAGACATGCTACTTTAACTGTTGGGTCTAAAACGCCACTGCAACACCGTCGATTTGCCATTATGCAAGTTGGGGACGTGAAAGAACTTGTAATGAACAATAAAACCCGTACCATATCTGATAATGAAGATTCTTCAATGTAAAAATAGAAATACAAGATGTACGTTATGTTCTTCCAGTTGAAGAAATGTTTGATGTCCTGGATGCATGCCATAGCAAAACGGGCCACGGAGGAAGACACCGAATGAAAAATGAAATAACAAAACAATACGCAAATATTACCCAAGAAATAATATTTATGTATATGACGCTTTGCGAGGCATGCCATTTAAAACGATCTACAAAACGAAAGGGAGGGTAGAACGTATACTTCACAGGCAATTTAACAGCCGGGTTCAAGTTGATTTAATTGACACGCAATCTGAGTCAGTTTGAGAATTCAACTTTATACTTGTTTATCAGGATCACCTGACCAAGTTTATCATTTTACGTGCTTTAAAATCAAAGACAGTCCTTGAAGTAGCCAAACATGTAAAAAACATTTTTACTATTTTTGGGGCGCCTTGCATACTGCATAGGTATGTAGATATTTCAGTCCAAGATATTATGTTTTACAGTATTATTTTACATTTTAGTGATAATGGCCGAGAGTTTGTAAATTAAGTGATTCGAGTTGTAGCAGCAGAGTGACAAGGATTAGAAATGGTAAACGGGAAACCTCGACATAGTCAAAGCCAGGGAAGTGTAGAAAGAGCAAATGAAGATATTGACGCGATGTTGGCAACGTGGATGCCTGATAATAATACTCTGGAATGGTCAAATGGCTTAAATACAATTCAGTGTATGAGAAATAGATCTTTACATTGGCTTAAAAATTTCCCCGTATAAAGCACTGTTTGGCATAGAACATAAAGTTGGACTTGCAACGACAAATTTACCTCCAGAAACCATTAGCGAAATTACTAGTGAAGAAGATTTAGAACATTTATTAAAAGAAAATGAAGAAAAAATCAAGAAAATGAATATTTGGATATCAGTAATGAGGAGTATGGTAGAAATAATGCAAATCCTAAAATTTTAGAGGAAAGAAACGTCCAAATTTTATAGGTAAGGAATAAAGCTGCCAAAAATCTCCAAGAACAAGCACGTAAAATGATAAAGAGGTCGAATGTAGAATATCCACCCTGTCCAATGGGCGCTAATGTAACTGTTCCTATTCCGGATCGTGACCGTGTTCGCTGACCATTCTCATTGCTGTTGTAATGGAAGTGGATGAAAATAATACAACCCATAAACTTGGAACAAAGGATGGAGTTTTACAATAATTATATGTGTGAAACCAATTTGACCCTTGCGCAAGTTCAGGTTTTCTACATATAAATGATGTTCCTAGCAAATCAACATCACTAAGGAAAGCAGCTGCTATTGCCTTTGGAAATATACAAGAATATCTGCAACTGCACTAAATTTTGTCGTAATAATAGTTACCACTGTAGAAAAAATGGTAAATTATGTAATTCCAAATGTCATCACAGTTCTTCTTGTTCAAATAAATAAAAATTAATGTTAGATTAGAGAAGTTCTAGTTTATTATTTAAGAATATAAAATTTACAATTATGCTTGATAGAGGTATATAAAATAATTCTATTATGCGTAATAACAAAACCTGTTAGTTGTTTAACTGAATTTCTTGGTCATTATGCATAATAGCTAACCATTTTAGTTTTTTCCATACTTCCTGAATTTGCTAGTTATTATTTATGTGTATTAACGGAATTTGGATATTAGCGGCAACATCTTTCTTTCTACATTTAATTGAATTGTAGGTCTTACGGTTCTCTCTTTTTCTCTCTCGTCCTCTCTCGCTCCCTCCCTCCCTAGCTCCCTAGCTCCCTAATTCTCTCCCTACCCCTTCTCCTTATATCCCTACCCCTTCCTTCCTTTCCCACCCCTTCTCATTTCCTTCCTTCCTCCCTTCCTACCCCTCCTCATTTCCTCCCTCCCTCCCTTCCTACCTTCTGTCACCCTCCATACAACGCTTGGGAAATATTCTTGCACGGCATCCTTCAATTTTACCATGCGCAACTAGTATTTGTAGGTTATTGTTAGTACGTTTAGTTAGGTGCCAAAGTACTGTAAGATTCGTTTCTGTACTATCGTGGAGAGCCGGTATAGGAGCATACATAGTTTTTTGGGAACACTATCGTTTGAACAAGTTTGATTCTAGTTGCTATTGCACGTATATAAATTCAGTAGACGACGTGACACATTATTTTTGTGTGCCATGATGGAATACAAAGTCGTAAAGCAATAAATGGCACGGTCACTCTATTATATGGATTGGTAATATTATCATCCTTTTTCTATACTGTTCGTAAGAAGTTGTAGTAATGTAGTATCCTCGTTTAGAACTGTTAAAAAATATACTCAATGGATTAATGCTGCCCGTACGTACGTAATATTGCACAAAGTGAATTTCTATGAAAACCCATTTCTTTATCAATGTTTATTACAGGTACCTACAAGGGAATTTTTTCAGAGATAATTTCAGGGGGGGGGTTAAAAATTTTCAAATTACGCCATTTGTTTATTTTTATCCGGTTTTAACTGAAATAATAATACAAGATGTTTCTAGTAGTTATAATAGTTATAATAATTCATATAGAGTCAGTACAGACTTCGCGAAACATTTTAGAACAACAATGTAAAGAAAAAGCGATAAATGTGAACTCATATGCAGCTGAAAGCTTGATATTACTCTTACATTATGAGGTGAACTAACATATGTTAATGATCAAATTGCATATATATTGAATATAATTAGAAATGCCTACCTATGGGTAATTGTAATTTATATTTACGTGCTTAAAATAGTCATTGTCTGAATTGTCTTTTAGTGTCCCTAACATTTCTAAATCCAAAAAATTGATCTTTGCTTTGTGGCGTTTCCCATATTATTTTATGTAACTAATAAATTAAGGGATTTGTGTAAAAAATGCTTCCTTACCAAATTTAGCTTATCATTTCAAAGGGGCAATTTCTTCTTTCTTGAGATCAACATATTCTCCCAATGAGGGTTTCTGTAGTTTCCTACCTTGAACAGGTAAATACAGGGGTTAGATTTTTGAATTGTCTCCAGTTCGTCCGGCATTACCCCCTTAAGTTTAATCATTGCTGACCTCATGCTCTTACGGTTATTAAGGTACAAATGTTTATGCATCTCCCATCGGATACTCTGTGTATTATACACTTCTATAGTTGTATGATGTCTCCTATCGTCAGAGACGATTAGGTGATTTTGTTCCTACTAAAAATGTCATTTCTTAGTGTTAAATATTATTGTTTCTTAATTATTTTCTGCAGAAGAGAGTACTAAACTTTTGTAAGTAATTATATGGCTACATTACTACATACTGTTATATTTACATTAATATCACTATCTAAAGACCTTTCTGCGATAGAATTTCGATCAAAGGAATTGCCTCTACTGTTGAATTATAGTCATTACTCATTACTACATTGTAACAATATGGAAGCGCTAGATTATATACAAACTACGTATATAGGTAACTATTTTGAAATATTTTATTCGCCATCTTGAATTTCGGACCTAAAATAAATAAAACTAATAAACTCCGTTGATTTGCCAGTTTAAGAAATGTTAAACTTTATATCTTCGTGCTGCATGTTTTAGCAGATATAAAGCACATAATGTTTATTGTCCTTGACAAGAAACTAGTGTGTGTTTTTAGAGCCACTACGTTTTATATTACAAGACGACGAGGAAATTTTGCATCATCTGTAATTGCTAGCATTCTGGCTGCTACAACATGCCACCAGCTCGCTTCGGAATCCCCTAAAGAGGTATACAAAAGACAAATGCACCATCTGAACCAAAATAAACAGGCATTTTATTTTAGATAATGGTGCGCGATTTACTTGATTGTCCAGATGTTCCGAATTGTGCTCACTTTATTCTTGTTGTGAACCAGATGCGAAAGTCGTTTATTTATCCTTTATATACTTGCTTGTTGTTTCATTAGTAGTGTGTTTAATAAATCGGCAATTGGCAGGAAAGATTACCATTCCGGTAACAAAACGAATACAAATACACATACGAATTTGATTGTGATTTATTCGACAATCGACATATCTGTAGGGAAAACTTACAATTTCAGTAATGACATCTAGTAAATTTCCATTTAACAATTTTTTTCTGTATGAAGCTATTCTTGCCAGAATCTTGACCTCCACACTCAATTATATATAAAAATACCTCTATATTATGATGTAAAGCCTTCATATTGTGATGTTTTTCTTTCAAATTTTTACTGTATTACTCAGGTATTATATATAAAATTTTGAGCAACTTATGAAATACTATTTCTAATTTATGTTGTTCCAAGAATCTTTTATGTTCTTTGTCAATTATATAGGTAAAATTGTAAGCGAATTATAAAATGTTCATAAATGACATAGAAATGTTTATTGCCTTTAAACAGGTAATTAATAAGTTTCTAATGATGCACTTAATGTACAATTTATCTACCATTGTGCATGCGGTTGTTAATTGAAGTAAACAGTTGTTTCAAAACTAGAAAACGAAAATTTATGAACAGTAGAGACAAGTTAAAGGTGTTGGCAGACGTCGATAAGGCTGTCAAACAAAAATATGTGTCTGCACAATTTGGTATTGCCACCAACAATGTGTCGGTAACCGTAAAAAATCGCTAAAAGGTATTAAAACAGAACGAGGAACATGATTTAAACTGAAAACAAATTAGGTTGTCTGTAATACGGTTTTATAACAACGTATCGCGTAAAATGTTGCCGCCTGTCAAATATACGAGGTTAATTTTGTATCTAAACATGAATTATATATATTCTTTGAGGCTTTCGTGGTTACTCGAACTGTCAATATTACAATTTACTTTCGACTGAACACCAGTGTTCTATTCACTCTGAAGATGCAAGCTGCAATGTCTTGCGAAACGTTAGTTTGTATGGGTTCACAAACAGCTAACAGGCATAAGCCGATTAAGTATTATTGTTCTGGCAAACAAAATACATCAAGATCAAATCCTTGTCCGCCCCAAGGTTTGATTAATATAAGCACACGGCCCTGTTTAGGCAGGCGGGGCCTACGAACCAATATTGCTCAAACTTCTAGAGCAAATGCTTGTAAAGGCAGACAAGCTACAGGTCGGGCCTTACCTGATAATGCTGGGTGTAGTTCTCAAATGACGACGCGGTCTAAGCCGAAAGTAAATTGTAATATTGATATGAATTATATACACAGGGTGTATCAGAAATAGGTACAAATATTAAATCCGATGGTAGATTACAATAAATACAAACTAGAAAAAACATTTATTTGGCAATGGGACCCTTAGGATATGAGAAAATAATAATTGAAAATTTGACCCAAAATTGTTTGAGTACCGCAGGATAATAACAAAAATTTGAGTTCAAAGACATGTTATGCAAAGGAGAGTAAGATAGAAGTGCAAAACATTTCTTAACACCTGCCACAAAGCAATACTATTAGGTAGGTCAGTAATTTCTATAGTCTTCCCAACGGATCTTTTCCATCACGTGATCAATGTTTCACGTAAGCTCAGACAAACGAATCATATCATTCTCCTTTTCTATCACCTATAAACCTTTGGGTAACGTACGTTAAACAGAGATGCTTCATACTACCACCTACTACTGTCATATTTTTAATACGTCAGAGACGGAAAATTGTCAATTGGCGCTCGCGCACTTGGGCGACTACTGTTGAAGTCAATTGTATTTTGCATTTGCTGTCATTACGGAAGTTGCTGTCATTCTCGTTTCGTTCATCATTTGGTCTGTTATTATTGTCGGCTTCATCATTTAAAAAACAGTTCTTGTAAGAACTAAATCGTATCAAAGCAAGTGTTACTACGTGCATAATACCGTTTACTAGTCAACGAATTACCATGCCGGGCAAACGTCTTGGTTCTCAAGCCCAAAATTTGGTTATTCATCTGTTGGAGTATTTCACTGTTGAAAAGGGAAATGGGGGACCTTTGATCAATATTAATTCCATTCAAGAGGTTTATTTAATTAATTTAATTTAATTATTATAGAGAGTCGCCGGTGCAACGGTAACCACACATGTATTTATCCAATGGAAACATAAAAAACATAACCTAAAATTTCATGGAAATATTTAAACTTACAAATTGTCAAATGAATTTAATCGTTCAGTTGATTTACTAGATACATATTTGGCGCATATGCATGCTATTGATCACGTGAGGGAAAAGATCCGTTGGGAAGACTATATTCAGTCTGTTGTTGTTATCACAAGCCAGACAAGTTTTTACGTGTTTGTCACTTTGGATTTACTTCACAATTAGGTAATAACCTTCTACAGCTTACATGCATTTTCTATGTATCTTCCGCAGTTCTCAAACAAAATTTTATTTTATTTTATAATTCAAAAAAATAAACTTAATGATTTTTGAAAAATAAATAGTCCCATTGAATTCTACTTAAGCCAATCTATTACTGGTGTAAATGTTTGTACCTATTTCTGATACACCCTGTATATAGTGAAGTTTCTATATTGTGTTTTTTTTTGGGTACTTTCCAACGTCACTATATGGGAGTTCGACTGTTTATACTTGTATAAAATATTGTTAGTTCCCAGGGATCGAAAGATTTAAAGCGCAAAACTACTAACTATCGACCACTTGTTAAAAAAAACTAAATTCGTATAATTCTGAACATTCTTTGAGTATGAAAATGCGTTTTTGCCTACAGTAATTCCGGTGTTGAAAGTTTTAATACTGTAATTAATCTTGCCTGGTATAAGAAACAAATATTTCGAAAGGTCTCGCTGTAACTGAGTACGATTATAGTGGACGTTTTAAGAATTGTTTATGATTGCAAAGTATTCCTCTGCCATGTCCAGATACAGTGGAAACGGTTCTGGATGTAAAACTGTTGGAATTTTTATCGATGCGCTCCATTATAAAGCATTGGACCAACCACCAACGTACTCAAGTGGTGGTTGTGTTGTCTTCTTCTTCGTTCGCCCTCTTCCATCCAATAGCGGCTATAGGCCTTACCAATTGTGTCTGCGTGTGTTTTACGAAGTCAAGCGCTTTCGTTCTCTGTCTATATCTTCGACTTTTATTATTTGTATTAGCTTTACGGTTAGCTTTTAGTATTTTAGCCAACTTGCCTATGATATTGCTTGTTAAAATCAATGTTGGTGCACTATAATATGTTAGTACTGGCAGCACACATTGGTTATAATCATTTCGTCGCAACGGGTAACGATACTGTCGTCTTCTTCAGTATCCTTTTTTGTCTGCCAAATGCTGCCCACCTAGTAGTATTTTTCTTTAAATTTATACTGTTTGGTTTAGTTTTTTACATTTTCTGTTTGTCCTAAGTAAATATACTCGTCTACATATTCTAATTTGTGGTTTCTTTTCTTTTGTCTTCTACTTGGTTGAACGCTGTTTGGGTTTTTTGCATATTCTTTGTGAGATCTATTTTTGCTGATTGTTGTTCTAGCTTACAGCTCATCGACTATGTTGCGTAAGCTGTAGAATTATATGTGAGAGTAAGTGGTTTACCCGATGACATATTTTAATAAAACCTACATATCTGGAGATGCGGTGCACTACACTTCGATTTTCAGAACCTACGTTAAGCTGTAGGTCGCTGATGTCTCGCGTCATCTTCAGTACGTAAGGTAGGCCAGTAGGTGAAGAGTTCTTGGATAGCATACATGTCGTGATAATTATGTCTATGACATATCTAACGTTGAGAGTTCTAGCATGAGCCATAGTGTTCGCAATTTTTTCTTGTCCCTGGCCTATTCCCAATTTTCGAAGACATTAATTTGTTCCGTGACCAGCCTTGAGAGCATCCTAAACGGTATTTGCAGAAGCGATTTTAGGAAGCAATAGTTTTCACGCGACCTCACACAATACAATCTTCCGTCTCGGTGGTGTAATTTACAGCGCAGTCTCCGCAAGGGGTTGGAACTGCCGTTTTTAGTCCGCGTTTGTTCAGCCCTCAACAGGTGTTGTCAGAATTCAGTAGCCGCAAACTGCCGGTAATGTGATAACGCGGCGTTATCGCTTCCGTCAGGTATTTTGTAATGGAATGCACCGTAACTTTATCTTCTCGGTGGAAGTCTGTTTACAACCGATAACTGTGCCAGTGATGTTGTATTGTTGAATAATTCTAGACTTGTGCTGAACTATTGTTTAAATCTGTTTGTGTTAATTCCCAAGTTCTGTGATGTATTAAGTGAGCGTTTCTAATTGAAATGCCTCATAAATTTCTATAGTTCTTGGATTATGAAGCTGACATTGCCTCTAAAGTATTTAGGTTGATTTATATTGAACGTTAAATTTCCGGCGCGAAAGTAGAACGAAGTAATAAGGAGACTCGATAAAACTGTTTTGCTATATTAGTTCGTCAAATACTACTGGAAAATCTAACGATTTTCGGAGTACTTCTTTCCACCTTAAACTTGATCTGCTTTTGATGCATGCATAATCTGTATGTTTATTCAAAGTTAAGAACTGCCTTCCTTTGCAAAAGTTTAATATTTGTTTAGTTCGAATATTTGGAATAAAAAATGCATGGTTTCTGCACGTTTACTAATCCATACATTTAAACGATACATTATCTCTTAATGACGAAATAACATAGGCAAGCAACATTACAACATGATTCGTTTCCATATTAGATTTAATTAATAAAAAGGCTTTTACTTACAGCAAACCTGTTACTCAATTAATATTATTAATTAATTATTAAACGGTAAACAATAAATACTGCACATTCTGCCCAAATGTTTACAACTTACAACTTTTTTGGATAATGATTAGGTATGTTCTGATTATTTTTTTAGTGAATTCACTACTTATACCATACGGGTAGAGTTTAAAGTCATAGATGAGATCCAAAACTTTAAAATTAGTACATCTAGATCTAGATTACCAATGCAACTGAAATATCTTAAAGAAAATTAATCTTAGAAGCGGTTCTCATTTTAACAACACGGTGAAAGGTTATTTTCGTTATTTTTCATACACCAATCCCAAGATTTTCGCTGGTGTTTACAAATACTATTTTTCGTGGCAGTGTAATTTTATTTTAATATTTTGACCTTACGATTAAACTTATGTAATTGAAGAGGAAGAGAATTTATAAACAGACAGAAATTGATATCTTAATTAATAATTTGCTAGTTGTTTCTTACTTTACCGTGTTGAAATACATATTTATTAATATGCCAAAATAATATTAGTAATTTCCACGTGTTTTAGTAGCTTTCTGCTGTTTTGTACGTATTTGGACGAAATATACGTGTATTATACCGAAATAGCTATACAACAGCGGAAAGAATCTATTGAAATTATTAACACTATTGTTTTGACCATTTCCCGAAATTACTTAAATATAAACATTTTGACAGCAGTAAACTGTGGAGTTTTGTTTCCCATTGAATAATATATATGGTTTTAGGGTCTAAAATGAATAATACAGTTGAAATAAGCTGGAACCCTCTTTATTGTACGGCCTATATCAATTATTATAAAAAAAATAGAATATAAAATTAATTGAAAGTTAAACAATCTCTCGTGCATAAATGTTATTTACAGGATAACGGACAGAATGTGTTACATTTAAAAAAATGCTTCGTTAGTATGATCTTTAAATAATGTTTTAGTTTAATGAATCTCAGTAGAAATTAAAAAAAATTATTACCAATTGGGATAAACTAGAAATGTAGCTACGATTTTTATAATTTAACATATTTCTTCTTGTTTTCCTGTCTGAGTGTACATTTTTAATTATTTTCAACACATTTATGTGGGCAAAATTTTAAATGATGTTGATAAACATCAAATACAACTCAAATTATCTCTTACAATTGATTAGGTGAATAGTACATTTATAAAACTAGTCAGTTAACTATTTAAGTTCGGGATATAACAATATCAAAGTGATTATAATAAATAGCAAAGTGCATAGGAAGAAACGATATACATACTTTTGTTAGTTGTGATAGTTTTACTGATATATATTTTATCAACCAAAAAGCAAATGAAATAGAACTGGAAAACGCACGAAATATGAAACTTGGTGACTATTTATATACAAGGTGTTCCACGACGTGAGGTCGCTACTTCGTGTATGTAATCTTTGGACCAAATATAGTTAAAAGTTCTAATAAAGTTATGCCCTAAAGTAAACCGTTTTCAAAATACAGAGTGTTAAATTATTATGTATTTTTATTTTACTTTAACTTCACTATGCAGATTGTTCAAAATGACCACCGTTGCTCTCGAGACACATTCTGGCTCTTCTTGAGAGAGATCTGGTTACCATACGTAACATATCATTGTTATTCTGAATTAATTCTGCTGCCTCAAAAATGCGTCTCCTAAGATCTTCAACAGTCTTTGATGGTGTTTGGTATACCATATCTTGCATATGGCTCCACAAATAATAATCTAAACAAGTTAAGTCCAGAGACCTTGGGGGCCATGGTGCTGTTTTCCTCTATCAATAACATGTCCTTTAAACCGTCGATTAAAAAATTGTCTTACACGTAACGCAACGTGCGCAGAGGCACCATCCTGCTGGTACCACATACCATGTCTGATCGCTAGAAGTACATAATCTAAAAATCCTCCTAATAGATCTTGTAGAAAATTTAAATATCTGTCGACGGTTAATTGGTTCTCAAAAATGAATGGACCAATGAGCATGTTATCAATAATTCCATAGCAGATATTCACTGAAAACCTATGTTGATAATTTGACACTTGATTTCATGTGGATTCTCCAAATCCCAAGAGTGACTGTTCTTTCTGTTTCGATTTTGAATGATACAGCGGCAAAATTCCATACGACTAGCTAAATCTATAGGTAAGAGGGCTTGAACAGGCTGGATATGAACTGGATATAAATCCTGACGTTTTAATGTTCTCCAAACTTGCATTCGTGGTACATTAACTTGTGCAGAACATTAACTTGTGCAGATACGACGACGAACAGAGTTGCTGCTATTATTATCGATTTCTCGCAGTATGTTGTCCTCATTGTTTAGTACTTGGTGTATTGGACGATCAGTCAAAGATTTCGGGAAAGTTACGTGTTCACATAGGTGGTTGTGCATTGGTTGGAAAACTCGTTGGTCTGGTAGTTGCCAATTTGCAAATCTCAACCCATATTCTCAAGCAGCTGCTACTGAGTTTCCATCAGAAAAACCGTACATGTAATGGATATCGGCGTACTCTCGCCATGTAAAAGTAAACATTATCTACACTATTAATAAGCGCAAGCAGAGAAATCAACTGTAATATGCTTTATTGTTTGACATACAAGTAAATAATATCCTTTCCATAGTAACGTAGACAGTTTGTATCAAATACCACTTAATATCATTTATTGTTTCAGCTGCCATTTACACGTAGGTGAAGCAGTTCCCTCACGTCATAGGACAACTAAAATAAAAATAAATATTGGCTTCTCTCAAATTGTAATTATTTAATAAATAATAATTTAACACTCTATATTTTGAAGGCGGTTAACTTTAGGGTATAACTTTATTAGAATTTTTACTATATTTGGTCTAAAGATTACGTACACGAAGTAGTGACCGCACATCGTGTGACACTTTGTATATGTTTACGCTGCTAAAAATTACAGAAGTTGTTCAAAAAGTAATCATGCCATTAGAAAATAGTAGACCATTCGTAAACAGAAAAGATATAGGGCGTCTCAACTAAAACAGTCCATCCTGAATAACTTTGCAAATCATAAAATTTGAAAAAATCGTAGCGATAGGTCAGTGACACATGTAAGTCATCTACTCTACCATATTCCCTTAGCCCCTATTACCAGCGAACGTTAATGAACGACGCTTCTGATTAATCGGGCTCTTAATTCTTCCCGAGAATGTGGTTGAGTAGCATGGGTCTTAGATTTTAGGTGACCCAACAGAAAAATCTTGTGAGGTCACGTGACTTTGTTGGCCACTCCTTAAACAAAACATTTTTAGTTACTATCTTCTTATCTAAAATGTAAACAATTCAGACTTTTTACAGGAAGTCAAATCTGATAATGCTCGGCATTTTTTTTACAAACGTATAAAATTAAAAAACAATCATTGTATTATTAGAGAATAGTAGTGGCCACTTAGTAGGGGAATGAACTAGAAAGTATATGACGTACATGCAGCAAATATTCTCTTTGCATTGTAGTATCTACTTTTCTGTATATTAAGTATATGCGAGTGTTCAAGATTAGAAAACGTATTTATAGTTTTCTTAATTAATCTTAAACTTGCTAAATTAAAAACTGCAGTGAGCAGCTTGATGTATCTCTTCAATGGTATATCAGGTTACGATCTGTGTACATTTATATTTGTAGGATTGCTTATGATTAAATTGATATATAATTAGTTGATGCTTATTACTATGAAATTCATTCTGATTTACTTTTAGTAATGCAATACATCTTTAAAAAATCCATCGCTATAACTGCACTAATCATGTTTAACTACGTACCTATATGCAGGCCTCGGTGGTCTAGTGGTTACCGCATTTGCCTTTATATCCAAGGGACGCAGGGTCGAACCTGGCCGAGGTCGGTGAGATTTTTAGAGCGGGAAAAATCTAAAAGTGCGCTTTCTGTTGGATGAGAAGTACAGCCGTAGGTCCCCTGCCACGGCGATGTGTGACACGTTAAAAATCACTACTGAAATTGGAATTACCGCAGACAGTTTGGGTGTACCATAAGCCAATGATGGCTGCAATGCTTAGAGATGCTTCTAGATCGCGCTATTTCAAATACAATACAGTACATGGTAAAAGATGTCCTCTTTCAAACTATTATTGACCTATTTCTCTGATGTTTTCATATACAAAATTATTCAGGGCGAACTGTGTACTTGGCACACCCTGTATAGCTTCGTACTCGTTTGCAAAAATAGTGCTATAGGGCGTTATCGTTATAAGCATGTATTTGCAAACCTTGTTGGGGTACAGGAAATACATTTTATTGTTTGTTTACACTCAGAAATGTGTTAGTGTAATTTTGTTTAGGTTTGCAATTGAATATGTTCGTTTATAATAGTTTCTTTTAGTTATAATGTTCCAAGAGTTTAAATATTTAGTTTTTTTTTGGCTGTATGAAAAAAGAAAATAATAGGAATGTATTAGGCATATATCATTTTGGTTAATTTTCTGTTAGCTATCATTTTTTCACGTAAATTGGGCCAAGATGGAAGGTATTTTGTAGTAGTGTTTAACATTTTCCAAGTGACATTTTATACTTACTCCAATTTCATTGAAATGGATTGAAAAATATATGACCCTTGCACGGAAGAAAACTATAAAAATAAAATAGTACAAAAATCTCACATCTGATAGCTTTCCCAGTTAAATAGCTATTAAATTTATTGTCCTTAAATATGTTACACGAATTCTCTTAAAATATTGTTCATATTTCTTTTGTTTCGGTATTCGAAAGTTTCAACTGCCCCTCATCAAGTGCACATGCCAGGATGTTAAACCATAATAATATAATCATTATCTGTGATTTCTATCAAACTTATGCAAAGATAGTAAAAAAATGTTGCGGCATTTACGGAAACTAGGAAGTTCGTACTTTGTATTTGAACAAATTCACCTTGTCTTTACTTAAATATCTTACAACCCATAAAAAATGGTTTATTAAAGTTAGAAGTCAAAATTAAGTATCCCCGCCTAAAGTAAAGACACAGATCATAGATAAATGTTTACTTTTTATGGTGTGACATACTGTTTGTATCCACTTAAATAAGTTGAATTGTATATTGTAGTGAAGGTGAAAAAAAAAAGATATTGGCATTTCAAAGAGTTTTTTAGTTGGTTATTTTTCTTTTTCTTGCTTAAACAATAGCTAAGTATATCGATGATATTGTCTCGTGGTAAGGGGTTTACTTTTTGGCTACATAAAGATCGCGCACTGTAATTGCCACTATGATATTGCCTTTTTGGATTAATAAGACAGAAATGAACGGGATAGTAATTTAGATTTGATGTACCATAACCACAAGGGAGTAACGGGTGTTCAAAATCTGTTAGGAGTCGACCATCACTTGATGACCGTTAACGTATTGTTCTTCTTCGACTGCTTTATATCTTATGAGACGTAGCGATCTTCTCTCCTATGCCCGTGATACATGTTTAAAGTGTTACTGACATAGTGTAGAGTACTGTAGAGACTACTACTCCAGAGAAGATTTACTAGGGGGGATAATTTGCTGGTTTTCCATTGGCCTCAACTTCGAATTCTAAGTTAGGCAACCCATAATGTGTTTGTTAAACGGGCGCTTTGTTTTTATAGGAAGCAATAATTAAATAAACACCATTAAACAGCAAGTGAATGATTTATTTGCATTACAATGAGAGAGTAAATAGTTATTTGTTTCATTAGTACAAAAATGCACGTTTTCAGGGCGAGTCCCGAAAACGCATTTTTGGTACGAATGAAACACTATTTATTCTCTAACTACAATTTATTAATATTAACTTACATTTTCCCGTTCATTTGACATTTAGAGAACATGTCGTAAATAAACAATAAACTACACGGTGAAAATGTACGTACAACATCGGTTACCTTCTTAATATGAAATTTACGTGTAAAATTCTATATTAAGTTCATGATGATGATGATGAAATATGTAGTAGTACAAAAATTAATTGAAAATTATGCAATTGTCAAGACGATCGATGAAGATCCCGAAATAGCTTACTTTTTATTATTGGATAACATAGTCATATTCGTGTAGTTGGAGAAAAAAACCTTTATTTACATTTTACTAGAAATGTTATTATTTTCACTATAAAAGATAATCAAAATAGCCCCCATCTGCTATAATTTATTTGTTTGACGACAGCAGTGAATGAGCTCCAAAAATTTGCCCATATTATTTATTTCTTCAAACTTCTCAATAACTCGCTTACATCATAATTTTGGATAACGGTGCGAAATACTGAATGTTTTATATAAGGCTACACATACAAAGTGATTTTTTAAAAAGTCAATTGCAGCAAGCCTAGAAAAAAAGCTATTCCGTCTGCAGTCAGCTGTAATGAGCTTTGAATGACATTTACCTGTATGTCAAACTGTGTGACAGTTCAGGTAGTTAAAAATTTTGCCCCAACAAAATGTGAAAATGAACAAGTATTTTGTTGCAACTGATTTGTAATTTATTAAGGTAAGTAAATTACAGGTTGTTCGTCAAGATTTCTTTCTTTCCGTTACAATTTTCATATTGTCAGATTCTAAAGCTTAATATAGACGGGGCAATCCTTAGGCTACTGCAATTGACTTTTTAAAGAATCACTTTGTAGCTATCGCGAAGAGCGAAATCACAATATCTTGCTGACTAACTTTTTTCTGTGTTTCTGCAAGAATAAATCTATTATGATAGAACTCCCTTAACAACGACCAAGTTTTGGGTGTACAATGCGGTCTGGCCTCGCGGTCTGGCTCCATCCTGTTCAAAGTAACCCTCTAGTAATTCGTCATGATACTGTTCATTAATAAACGGTTGCAAAATTTCTTCCTATCTGTCATCATTAATATTGCCACCAACAAAAAATATTTCAAATCATCGTTTTGAACTAACAACTGCCCAATTACCAACGTTTATAGGATTCCGACGCGTTTTAGCAGAAAACTGATGGTTTTAGCAGACCACTGATTTGACATAATCTTTTATATTAAAGCAAACTTAATCGCCCAAATAATTTTCCGGAATCGTGATTCAACACATTTAGAAACTATTGAAGGAATTCTAACCGCGCGGATACATTTCATTTACTGTTGTTATTCGCTATGGATATAAGTACACATTTGAGTGTATCATCCTACGACATGTTCCCACAGAGAGGTTCATTTGCCAGAGTAAACGGCGAATTGAAATGTGTGGCTTATTGTCCATTATTTCAGTTGCTGCTGCAACAACTTCATCTACTTTACTATTTTCATGAAAATTGTTAAAAATATTTCAAAAGCTTTTCTGAACTACTGGCGTACAAAAATGCCCGGGCCTGCTCGAATTCTTTGTTTAATCAGTTGTTGCAGCTGGGCTGATTATTTACAGGTACTATGTATATCAAACGTTTTAGATAATCTCCAATCCAAAACTGCAATAAGGTTACGTTGACAGCTTGCATTTTTTTGGCGTTATATATCAATAAAACTAGAAACAGAAAATTGCTTTATCTCACAAACGCTTGTTTTGAAGATTTTTCGACTTGTGTTGGTTGTACTATATACTGCTGGGGCCGTAGTTGTGGCGTTGAACTGCTGCGCCGAAGGACCAGAGTTTGATCCTAGATCCAGGAGTAAAGGCAAACCACCAAGCTACTTGTGCCAAGAGCATCTTCTCTGGAGAAGAAGTTTAAACAGCAGGTCCCCTATGTGTGTGTACTTACTATAAACGCAGGCCACAGGCATAGAAGGGAAGGTCACCGCGCTCTATCGAGAGTAAAATTTTGAACACATTTTTAACACTGTGTAGTATAGAATTTAAAAGAAAAATGTGATTCTGTAAAAGAAAGCTATTGAATGCAAATTGTAACTTTTCATTTTGTTCTTCTCAAAAAAGTACAATTCGATTTTAGCTTCCTTGTCTATTGCTGTTTATCGTTTCGTTTAATGTTTTAATATACCACAGTAGTGTTTTCATTTTGGCTTCTGTTGTAAGCAGTTTTTTCCTGGTACCTGATTCTATGTTTAAAACTTAAAATGTTGCAGCATATGAAAACCGCTACATATTAATAAATTTAGTAACACGTTGATACATTTATTTTTGTCCCAACATTTTTATTTGAAAGACTAAATAAATGAGTTTCTTTAAAGTTATCCATTAATGAATTTATTATTTCGAAACAACATTCATCTTATACGAGTGATTTAATGTGATTTATTTTCAAATAAAATTTCTCCTCTCATAAAACGAGGAAAATAATTGAGTAGATTTGTTTTGCCTTTTATTGTTCATCTGTTTTTACACTCGCTGGTTGCAGGCTATAATAAACAAGCAAACTTTGCGAAGTTTTCCGGTTTAATAAGTTGTCTGAATTCCTGAGACAATTTGAGTCCTCTATGCGGAAACAAATCTAAATTTAGGTTTGTAATTTATTGGGTTCGAAAGCAAATAGGGAAAAGTTTAGTTTTGGAATTGTCTTTGTAAGAGAACCTATAAAAACTGTATTAACTTTTATTTTTGTTTTTAAACGTTTAGGCGGAAGAGTTGACTTTAGGCTTTATCAACAGCTGTAGATTCTAAAATTTCAACTATTTTTATAGCTTGTGCTGACTTTGAATACTCTCCATAGGGAAAATATATGCGTTTGTGAAATTCTTTAATTTCCTGCTCCCCATTTGGGAAACGCACCCAAAACAAGGTGTATGCAAAAGGAATGTTACTTTTCCAGAGATTACATCAATTTTTAATTTTCATTATACCAAATTAAGTGATAAATTTGAAAAAGTTGGAAAAAATATATAATGTAGTGTAGTAATATCACCAAATCCAATATGCGATTGCCATTAGCGTAGTGTAGTGGTGAAAGGTTAGCTTTGTAATGCGATCTTCGGCAGTTCGAATCCGCCCTTCTACTTTATTTTTTTTAAATTATTTCTTTATGTAAAAATTTATTTCTGTAAATTCTACTGTGGTATATTCTCTAAATACACACAAAGAATATGAATCAGCACTAAAGACTGTACAACTTTGCCCATTTTAACAAATATCTATCTTTAATAATAAGAAAGATATCCATGGTAGCCTACTCAATCTGGGACACACTGTGTACAAGGTGTCAGTTATCTGTTGGAAAAAGCACTAAGATATTATGCATCCACAACGGAAACGAAAATATAAAAACGTTGTGCGTATTAGAGTTTACTGGCAAAGATATAAAGAGTTTAAGATTAAAAATAAGCGACGGATGTTGGATGATATGGATCTAAACAAAGTAATGGTTATTATTAATAGTATATTTTAGCTGCTTAATTGAAGGTGGTGAGAACAAATGTCAAAGTGTTGGCTACAGCGCGCTGTTGCCATGTTGTTAAAATGTAAAGTCTATAGCTTAACACCTACACATTACATGTGATATAATTGTATCCAAGTAGTTAAAAATAGTCTTTAGATGTCGAAGTCAATACAGAAATAATACTATGGGTAATATAACTTTAAGGTAATACTAGCCGAACTCGTGGGTTACACTGCACGCTGTGTTTGTTGTATTCTTATAAAATAAGAAGTAAGACGCGTGGAAATATACATAAAATATACATTTAAGAAATTAATTTATTGCCGAGAAAATCGGTTATTGTCATGTAACTTTTTGTATTTCATTGCAACTCTTATATTGTCTGAGTGGTGAAAAATGCGTTTTAAAAAGATAAGTGGAGCTGAGAGTGATAATTAATAAATAATTTTTTTGAATATACTACGAAAGGTTACGTTAAAACGAATTTGTATTCTATAGGTATTAGATAGAGAAATTTAAAATATAAAATACTCATATAGTAGTCAGATTTAGTTTTTCTGAATAGGGTGCTAAAACGACAATCATTATACGGTGACAGTCTCTTCAGTACATAATCAATATATTTAAACGTCATTTGTAAGCCATTTTTTGAGTGGGATGGTATAAATAAAAACTAGTCGCCGATATTGGTTATTGTTTATTCTATTTATATGAGCGTTCCCCGCATGAAATGCCATCGTACAGTGGCTTTAACTAAACAAATTTCTCACCAGTCCGCGGATAATATGGTTCAGATATAATATGAGCTACATAATTAATATCATTATCACTAATTGCTGCAGTAATTATCATAGATAAGCTGTTTCGAAATGTAAGTTATCAACTTCCCTAATATGCGTAACTATGAGCTAATTATATTAATGTTTATTGTTTTGGAGTAATATTCCGATTTGATGATGTGTCGTGAAAGTTGGTTTTGGCTATACTAGGTTAGCTGGTCAACGTTCGTCTAATGCAGTTGTACAGTGTCTAACACTAATTTCTTCCTCGAATCGAAATCTATGCTGATTCTATACTATAGCTACGAATTTCTGTGTTATGTACCTTCAGATTTGGTTCAGCTTCAGGAACGATAAACTTGCGTGTTTAAAAATTATACCGGACAAACTTCGGGACGACGTGGTCCAGCAGCACTTCGTTACTGAGTTACAACCTGTGAAGTTACACCGATCTGTTCTCTTTTTTGATAATTTTGACAATAGATGCATTAACGTAATAATATTTTCTAAGTGTTCTAAGTTTTTATATTTTGAACGTTCTGTTTATCATAGAAAAATAACAAAAGCAAGAAATCAACTAGTAATAGGTACTAATTAATGACAAAAGGTATTTATTACAATTTATTGAACAATAAGGTTTGTCTTTTAATTAATGATTTATTGTGAATTTAGAGGGTCTGTTGTAAAATATATGTAGTTACCTTAATGTAAATATTGTCGAAGTAATCAGAAAGCGATTGCATAGGTGTAACTTCAATGAGTTGCAATACCACAACGAAAAGTTTTTGCATTCACGTCCATGGGATCTTGTTTTCACCCCCAAAGTTCGACTGTGTAATTTGTAAACACCCTGTATACATAGTTCAATTTTTTTTGTAGAAGTTTAATTATGTTTCAAGAAGAAACTAAACAAGGAAAAATGGTCGGTGGCCTTGTTATTGATGAATAAATCGCGCAGTGATTATTTACCAACGGACAAGGTATGCCGTGTACAGAGTGTTTGTGATTCATCAAACGGTTTAGAATACCATTATTAGTATTATAGATATTGGAAATATTCGTTTTTTAAATTTTAAGGAGATGTATAGTATAAAACAGCACTACTTACTATGTTTGCACACATACATGTACAGTCGAATATTGCTAACTCGAACATCTATTCAAATTTCTTTTTATTACTCGAACTAGAAACTGTTTCCCGACAAAATGCCTATTCCATTGTTCATATTTTTATATCAATAACTCTAATTTCAATAAGTTTTTGATAATTCGAAGCTTTCTATAGATCCCTAGACTAGATTTGCTATTAGTGAATATTTCTGTAACTCGAAGTTAATTTTCTCAAAAACAATTGCGGGTTTTTATGACACAGCTATGGTGATTTATGGTAGTCTTCCGGTCAATGACCGTTTACACTTTCGGCGGCGGTATGTCAATTGAAGTTAAATAGTGTAGTGTAGCATTCATTGTCGACATCCAACCGCACTTATTTTCCATTCTTGCAATATAATAAAGATTAAATACGTATTTAATTTTTGAGCTTCTTCTGATAACTCAAGTTATCGAAAACTCAAATTGTTTTTGATTTCCCCTCATCTTTGACTTATCGAGGTTCGACTTGTTCTTTATATGAAACGCCTTATATATTTTTATGTATTTTTTAGAAGCTATGGCATGCTTCTGATAAATAATATTTCACTAAACAATAAATGTAATTGCGCTAAAGTATAGATTTAAGTAACCCCAGTATTAATGCCGACATAAAATATTATAAATATACAGGGTGGATAAAATAAATGTTATATGCTAGTGTGCAAAATTAGTAGGTAGTATTCAAAGTTGACGCACTCTATTTTGAAGAAGCCATATTTATACTGTACAGCTTGTTAGGAGATCACAAACATCCTGTATGTAAAGCCATATTTTTAATAATTAGTTGTAATTGGAAATTTAGTGGAGGGCGTTATTTTATTATTTTTTGTTTATCCTTATTTATATTTTCAATACGAAATCTAGACACAGCACGTGACAATAGCGATAATATAGAATTAGGTATATTAATTAATTTTAATTACTGTTTATAGTGCTCCCATCAACTTAAGTTTTCCATTCCATTTATTTAATCAAATACGTTTTAGCTTTACAAAAAACGGTTTCAGAATTTTAATTATACAGCCAATTCCTTTTAATGATGCTTATAGCTGATTTTACAATTAAGTACAATCGCGGAGAAACCAACACGCACAAGGTAACAAGATAATGAGCTTGCACACCTGCTCTAAAAGGGAAGAATTCCGTGGAGGCTTTTTCGGGTACTTAATTGAATGAGGTTTACGGTACGAAATAATCCTTTGAATTTAAATCGCAACTCTAATCACTGTCCTTACCTGAGTGCGTTCGCTTCACTTTTAACAAAGGCTTATGCTGTATATATTTTCATTTAAAGGGGTATCTGCACGCCAACTTCGCAAATATTTGCTATTTGCTGTGCATTGTAATGAACGTACAAGAGTACTTCAGAAACTCTGGAAATAGATGAGATACTTCACTATATGCGATTCACAAAGAGTAAATGCGAAGTTTTATGGATTTTTAGTACGTTTCTTGTAAACTCTTAAAACTCTTTCTGTGGATACATGCATAAGTTCGGAAAGTCGCCGATTTTTGTGTAATTGTTTATGTGTAATAGATTTATATTGTATGTGTTAATTTTGTTAAATAGAATAAATTACATTGTTTCAGATTTGTCACACAATAATTGTGGCAGAATGGTTCGAAGTCAAAGTCTTAATTGTATGTATGTTAATAGTATAATATTTATTAAAATCACTGCACATAATTTCACTAATAGCATAATAATAAGTGTTACTTATTTAACCCACCATTCTGCACACTCACGTATTTATTTAGAAAGTTTGATTTATTGACCAGTTTAGTTTACCAAATTAAAACTGAAAATCTGGCCTTTCAACAATACCCAGGGTGTTTGAAAAATGGAGCATAAATCCTGCACAGTGGTATAGTGCAATATACAATAAACATGAAATAGAAAGGCAAAATTTAATTTACGGTGAGATTTTGTCGAACGTCAACACAATAGAAAAGCTATTACTAACAACCATAATTGTGTTTTTCTGTGGCAACATTAATACTTAAATTTATTAGTAACTTAAATGACAGTCATGTCACTAGAACATTGATAAACAGCTTTTATTACAGTGTGATTAATAGTATTTCGTTGCACTGCTGCGCACCGGCGTCTTCTCTGTCACGTGCTTCTCCTCAGCGCCTCACAGGGACCTATAGTTTAACGTCAAATTGTGTGTGGTGGGTTGCAGCTCATGATTTGGATACGCTGTCAGGGTAATACAGGAGAATCGAATCCGAGCTGCAATCGACCCACAAAGCGAGTATTTTGCCAACTAACGTATCACCATACTTATCAGTTTTTTAATTTCCGTTTATAACGAATATATCTGAAATTATTTGAAAAACCCTTTTTATAGAAATACGCTTTGCGTAATTTCATTGAAGTAGCATTTCCTTCGAAATTTACAAAGTGTTCACGTGGAACTTTACGAGGAACAAAATCAACAATTGATCTGTTTTAAATTTGGGGTTTCAACTAGGAGATTCATATTGTAATATCACTCTGCATCTACTTTTGTGTAGTGTAACTAATTGTTTTCTTTTAACGTCCTATAATATTAAAATTATATGTTAGCTTGTGTTTTAGCGTCCTACAATATTTATGGGCTAGCTTTTGAAATACCATGTATGTATACTGCTCTTTTTGTTTTCATGGAATTTAATACTATTTTAAATGGTTTAAGTCATAATACAAGGTTTAAATGTGAATTGAGTCTTTACAATTTATTTCAAGATGTTTAATAAACAAAGCCTGCTGTAAGAAGATCTGGGTATCACTATATTAGAGTTTTTGCTTCATAACTAAAATACAGCAGTTTGGTATTTTATTTATTCTTCTCCACTAGGTTGAATAATTCCAGGGCGCTAACGATAATAAACAGCTTAAAGTTGGCATTACTGTTTCTAAATTTACCACCAGCTGAAGTTTGCAGGTGTTACTCTTAAGGGGATGGTAACCCGAGTTGGAAATCATAAATTAAATGTAACTTTACATTTCATCAAACCAATGTATTCCCATTTTTTCCTTCCCAGGATTTAGGACCATCTTCTTGATCGTTGAATAGCAAATTTCTAGCTAAAGTAGAAGACAATATGCATAGTATACGACAACATAAATTGTTAACAGAGGATTTTTTGTTTGTTCTAATAGCAAGGAAAGTATATAAATCTCAATGTTGCAGTTGTGGACATTATATTATTAGATAATGGTAGTAATAGTATACAAATAGAAGTAATAAAGTAAAAAATCATTTTCTATGATATTCTATATAATTTATAATATATAATATTTAATTTCACCTTATTTCAATCTTGTATGTGTTGTATACTAGTTAAAAAATCGCATATGCAAAGTTCGGCTTTTAATTTAACTGCGGGAACAATGAGAAACTCTAATTTTAACTCATGTTTCAGTAGCCCCTTAAGTATCAATTATA
>JABXWE010030911.1:0-14347 GCA_014611495.1 Limonius californicus
GGGAGGTTTTTGTCTATTTTTTCTTGTGGGTTACTGGACCCAGAGCTTGCATTGCTGGTGAATGTAGTGCAGTTTTAATATTCTCATATTCCGTTTCTATATCTTTGTTTATTGGTTGTTTTTCTAGTTCTATTTTGAGGCGATTTTGATACAGATGTTTGATGCTGGGTTGTTGCATTAGATGTAGTTTATACTTCTGAATTTTATTGTCTTCTTCAGTTACATTCTTGGGTTCATTTTCAATTTGTTTGATTTCTTCTGCTGTCGTTGAATGGATATATTAGATTAGCTTGTAGCATGTAATGATCGGACCCACAGTTCCGTCCTCTTTTAACTCTGCAATCTTGCCATTTAATTCGTGTTTTTTATTTGGTAATAAAGTAATCTAATATAGACTTCTGTTGTAGCGATGGTCTTTCCCATGTGTATCTGTGAATCATTTTATGTTCAAAGAATCTATTCATAATCCTCATAGCATACTGTTTACAAAATTCAATGAGCATTTCTCCTGAGTTGTTAACGATCTGTTCTCCAAATTGCCCTACTACTTCATCCTTGCCGACGACCAGGTAGTCCTAGCACAGGATTCATTTGATCTTGAATTCATGATAAAAAGATTGTATAAAGAATATGAAAAATGGGAACTGCATGTAAGTTTAAAAAAGACCGAATATCTAGTAGTTAATAGTGAAGCAAGATTCGAAGTATTAAATAATGAAGAAACAACAGTTATACAAGTAGAAGAGTTTAAATACCAGGGTGCTATAATGGACAAAAATGGACTTGGAGTAAGGGAAATTAAACATCGCATTCAGGAAGGAAAGAAGATAATTGGCTGCCTTAGCTCCCTATGGTGGGATAGAAATATTTCAAAAACATCAAAAAACGGATAGGACGATCAATGGTTGAAGCTAGCCTTTGTTATGGAAGTGAAATCTGAACAATTAACGCAGACATGAGACGCCGATTAAATGCAGTAGAAATGGACTACTTGAGCCGCAATGCAAAAGTATCGAGACTTCAGCACGTAACTAACGAAGAAATTAGAAATCAAATGGAAGCAACGGAAACAGTGCTAGATAGAATAGAACGTGGAGCTTTACGATGGTTTGGACACTTAATGAGAATGCCCGAAAATCGTTGGCCTAGACGTATATTTCGATGGGTTCCACCAGGAAGGAAAAAGCGAGGAAGGCCTAGACGCTCTTGGAACGAAGGGATTAGACAAGCCATGCAACGAAGACAACTGGACGAAGATATGGCACAAGATAGAGAGGTTTGGAGACGGGGCAGATGTGCAAATGGTAATTAGAGTTTGTGAAGGATACGCTGACACCTGTCCTGCTGAGTATACGAGAAGATTCCTTAATCGTCGTCAACCTTCCAGAAAAGTATTTACGAGATTAGATCTAATATTAAGGGAAACTGGACGAATAATACTAATGATGGGCGGCCACGAACATGACACACCGCTGATCTAGATCAAACAATTTTAAACGCTACAGCTGCAATGAATTGCAACATTAACAGCCGTAAGACGATTCATCAAGTTTTAAGAAACAACAACCAATATCCCTACAGGTTTTGTAAAGTGCAACCTTTGTTACCTGCGGATTATCTGCAAAGACTTAATTTTTGCAATTGGTTATTGGCTAGGATCCAAGACCAGCCAAACTTCCACAAAACCATTTTGTATATGGATGAAGCAACATTTAGTAGGAATGGAATATTCAATAGCCACAATTCACACGAGTGGGCACACGAAAATCCCCATAATAGACGCCCATTTGGTCATCGATATCGTTTCTCACTAAATATTTGGCTAGGAATAATTGGAACGAGAATAGTTGGAACGCATGTATTACCCAGTAGATTAAACTCCAAAGGTTATGTGCATTTTCTTAATGAAATACTTCCAGATTTGTTTGAGAATATGCAACTAGATATTAGGCATATTATGGCGCACCAGCTCATTACAGTCGTGAAGTCAGTAGATGGTTAAATGACAATTACCATCAGCAGTGGATAAGTCGTGGTGGTCCTATAGAATGGGTCCCAAGATCTCCCCATCTCAATATTTTGGATTGTTTTGCATGGGGATTTATTAAAAACATAGTATACCAAACGCCACCAGAAACCATTGTAGAGTTAGAACCTAGAATTCGAAATGTCGTTCAGCAAATTACGTATCATTACGCCAAAATGTTTAAAATTCCATTCGACCAAGAGTTGCTGCTTGTATCGAATGAAATGGCGGTCACTTCGAAGATTTACTCTAGCATTAGTTAATGTTAATTGTTCCTTTTGGATTCGGTGACCTTTTCCACGGTATTTACATTCCCGAATCGAAGAATTTTTGGCGACCTTATTAGATTGCGCGCAGGTATATCTTACGCATTCATCGAAATTCGATTTCCGATGGCCATTTTCATCGTCTAATAAGCTGCAAGATTAACTTAACTTTTTTGTATGTTATTTACCTTTGCATATTATTTGTATTACTATGTAAGTACTTATTTGTGATTTATGCACCATATTAAACTACTTATAGTTTATACGTGGTTAGCATTTTTGGCGCAGCGCAGTTAGTTGTTTAATTGCTTGTAAATAGTCAATACAAGATGTATTGGTCGATATCTGTATTTTTAAAACACGGGGTTGTCAAATTTACCATAGTTTTTACACACCCTGCATCTCATGCAAATATGGGCCCCTTGGAACTACACCAAAACGAAGCTACACCGTTGTGCTAACAACTCTATATCTAAAATCTCATAAGCAATTGATCCCAAAAAGTAGAGCCTGATTAAGACTACCTGATGCCTAAAGCACAGGGTCAGGCCGAAGCTCCAAGTCTCCATAGTTCACCCCTTCTTAAAATTTGTCGTCGGCTTCGCAATTTCTGATCAAAAAATTCTTGTTCTTCCTCGTTGGTGGTCTAAGACTCTAAGTATATACTTGTACTCCTTAATAGTTAATCCAGCCCTGCAAAAGCCAGCATCCTGCAAATATGTGGCTCTTGGGACTTTTCAATTTGTTTGTATTTTACTTTTTTCTTGAAGCGTTGTAAATGAGGGGCCCAGAAAATTTTTGCATAGGAGCCCAAGTGTTCTATTTACACCACACACCTGGTATTTGCAAATAAAAATTGTTGACATTTTTAATATAGTCCAACTAACTTAAGACTACGTCGGGGATAACGGGATTCCTGATATAGCAAAAAAAGTTTTAGTTGAAAATCTTAATACTAAAATGTTGTACCATTCTTCTTGTGTTCTCAAGGACCATTTGAGAGAACCATACATTTGGCAACACTGCACCCAAACACATAGTTTCAATCTTCGCGGATCTTTAATAAAGCCCCACACAGAAAAGTCTGAAGGATTGAGATCGGGTGATCTCGCGGGCTATATAATGGGACCGCCGCGATCATTCATCTGTTTGGCAAGTGTTCCTCCAACCAGTCTCTTACAGTAAGGGCAAAATGAGCAGGAGCTCCATCATCCATGTATATCATATTAAGTAGTACATTCAACGGAGTCTCATCAATAACTTGTTCCAAAGCATTGACGCATTAATCGGCAATAAACCGATTTGGTAGTTAAATTAGTCGCTGTGGTTTCATATGCTCAGCCTTAACTCAATAGTGAGTATTATGCGTATTAAACACGCCATTTCTGGTAAGCATGCATTGCTCCAAAGAATACATCTTAAGAAATCACCATTGTCACGAATTCTATGGAAATCGTGCTGCAAAAGATCAATCGGGATATATTGTCATTTTCACAGAGAGACTAAACTTTGCAGACATGATATGGATAAAGAAGGTTTTCTCGTAGAACCAAATATACATTCTTGTTACTATGAATATTTAATGTTACAACTAATTGGCAGATAGTCATGGGAGCATCTTCGTGTGTTGCGTCTAAAATTTGCTCTTCCAGTTGTATTGTGCCTTTGCCTTGGTCGACCAGCGTTCGCATTTCTTTTGACAAACGAACCAGTTTCACGAACGCATTGGTCCCGCCTTCGAAATCCATTTCCCCTAGGATGCCTTCGGTTTGAAAAACGTGCGCAGTATTCTTGTTTTGACATGTTAGCATGTCCATTACAGAAATCGCACACCGAGTACATGTCAACATACTCACCGGACATAAAGTTATGTGAACGAAATAAGATAACAAAAAAGCACAGAATCACAGTAATTAATAAAATCTATACAAATAATCAGAAATAATACAAAATTAGATCAAGCAAATCGAATTAATTTGATTTTGCACTGTCAAAATTTGACAATACCATGGACTATTTATTGTTCACAATGTTGCAAAATGAATTTTTTATGAAAATAAGTTAATAAAGAAAAGTTAAAGACAAACTTTTGAGACAGAAAGACCACATCTACAGAAAAATAATTTTCGCAAGTTTTCTTTTTTCTAAATTGCAGCTTTTTCTATCAACATATAGTCTTTGATGTAGCGAATTAATATTGCATACTGAAAGACCGGATGTTCAAACATTGGGGACTTTGTGCAGGCACAGGAAGCATGATACAATATTTTAGTATTAGGATTTTCGACTTAGGATTTTAAGAAGAACATCGCCACGTGTAGCATTTTTGTTAATTTGTACACACCGTGTATTATATCACACGTTCAAATAAAAACTACATAGAAAGATTTGGAATCCTCCTCGTATTAAATAACTGTTTAATTGTACCTTACCATAGAAAATATTTCCAAAATTACCACTTAGTTTTAAATTCAATTTTTTTGTGTACTGTAAAGTACGAATATTTCAATTTTGCACACACATAACAAAAAATATTTATACCGTGTGGCAAATATTGCTTGTTCTAGTTTAAACTGGAATTTTTTTTTATTAAGAAGTTTTCTTTTGGTGCATCAACCGTTAGGTCTTATGGCACCACGTTTCACAGTGTATGCTATAGGGAATTAAAAACTTGAATTTCTCTAAGGTAGTTAATTAAGTCTGCTATTTTAAGTAATGCTGTTTGAAGAGAGTCTCCGAAAGCGTATTTGGTTCGGGCTACTGTAAACTTGGGGCACTGGCACACAATATGATTCACTGTACAGATTTCTTCACATGTATCACAGGTGGGTTCGACTGTTCGTTGAAGCAGGTAATCGTGAGTGAGTTTTGTGTGACCGATTTTAAGGCGGTTTAACACAGTCTCTTCTTTTCTGTTAAGGTCCTTGTTGTCCATCCATTTGAGGGGGAGTGGAGGTCTGAAGTATATCTTTCTTTCTGCTATGTTTATCCATTCGTTGTGCCATTTGGTGATTATGTATTGTTTTGCGTAGGTTTTTAAGTCTGACCTTGTAGCAAGTTCTGTACTGTAGGTTTCGATTTGGGGAGCTTCCTTCGCATATTTGTCCGCTGATTCGTTTCCATATATGTCCGTGTGTGATGGGATCCATAGGTATTGTACATGTTTGTTTTCTGATTCTATATGGTGTGTTATGTTCTGAATTTCTTTGATGTACTCATTTGTTGAATAAATGTTTTGTAAACCTTGAAGGGCGCTGAGAGAATCTGTAATGATGGTGAACTTATTCTCCTTGCAACTTAGGATGTATATCAAGGCTTCTTTTATTGCGTACAGTTCTGCACTGTAGACAGTTGTCATGTCGTGTAATTTGAATTTCTTGTTCACTTGGTTGGATAAGAATACGCATCCGACAGAGTTGTTGAATTTTGAGCCATCAGTGAAGATTTCTTTGGTTTTAGTGCGAGAAAGTATTTCATGGAAGTGGGTTTCGTATATGCCTGGGGTGGTAGTAGATTTGCAGAATCTTGTTAGTTCGCGGTTGATTTTTGGGGGGTTGGTGGTCCAGGGGGCTCGGGCTTTGGGGACTGGTGTAATTGGTCGTACCATCTGGTATTCGGAGAGTTGCTGACGGGCTCGAACGTTGAAGGGAGGTGATATTCTTTGAGATCGGGAGTATATATTTTGGAATAAGGGTTGGTTTATGGAGTTATACTGGGGGTGGTTTGGATTGCCGGCGATTTGAATGGTGTAAGCTATTAGTTGAGTTGAAAGTCTGTATTTTAAGGGAAGTTGTCCAGTTAATGAATAGAGGTTTGTGATTGGACTTTTTTGATGTGCACCTGTAGCTAATCGAAGGCCGTGATGGTATATGGCATACAGTGATGATATTAGGTTCTTGTTGCTGGAACCATAAATGCACAAGCAGTATTCAATTTTGGATCTGATGAGGGCATTGGTTATGGTCAATAGTGTCTGTGTGTTAGTTCCCCAATCTTGGTGAGATATGGTTTTTATAACATTAAGTGATGCTCTGCATTTGTCTATCAATTTCTTGATTTGTGGAATCCATGTCATTCTTCTGTCCAGTATAATACCTAGGTATTTGATTTTTTTTTTATATTTGAGAGCAATGTTGTCCAATTTTAGGGTGGGTGTGTCGGGTTTAGTTTTATTGTGAAGTTAATACATTTTGTTTTTCTTGTTGAAAAGTGAAGACCGTTTTCTTTGCTCCATTGTTGAAGTTTTTCCAAGGCTAGTTGTAAGAGCTGTTTTGAGACGTTGGGATTATTATGGGAGACGTAGATAACGAGGTCGTCGGCAAATAGCGATGCTTGAATGCTTTTAGGTATAGTATCTAGGATGTCATTGATTGCGATTAAGAAGAGGGTGACGCTGATTACCGAGCCTTGGGGTATTCCATTTTCTTGAGTTTGTTCCTTTGATAAGATGTTGCCAATGCGGACACTGAAAGTTCTGTCTTTTAGGAAATTTTTGATAAATTGAAGGATTCTACCCCTAAATCCCCATTTGACAAGAATTAGGATTATTTTGTGTTTCCATATGGTGCTTTCTTAATGTCGAAAAAGATAGCTATTAGTTGTTCCTTTTTTATAAGTGAGTTTTTGACATCTGTTTCTAGTTGACTTAAGCAGTCTATTGTGGAATGGTTCTTATTAAGTCCATGTTGGTGTTTATTGATTAGGTTGGATTCTTCAAGGCAATTGGTTAGTCTGTTGTTAATTACACGTTCTAGTATTTTGCATAGGACTGAAGTCAGAGATATAGGGCGATAGCTGTCTGCGTTATTTTTCGGTTTTTGAGGTTTTAGGATGGGGATAATAACAGATTTTCTCCAAAGTTCTGGGAATGTACCCTGCGTCCATATGAAGTTAAACAGCCTCATTAGTTCTTCTTTTAATTTGTCTGTTGAATTGTCGATCATTGAACAGTGGATGTTGTCGATACCTGAGCTTGATTCTCTTGTTTGTGTTAGTGCATATTTGAATCCTGTTGGGAGATGATTTGGTTGTAGGGTTTGTCGACAGTTCCTGGGATGGTAATTACGGTTTTTTCCGTTTCCTGTTTTAGAATTTGAAATTCGAGATCGTAATTCTCGGAGCTGGAACTTTTTCTGAATTGGGTTGCTAGTATATTAGCTATCTCTTCAGGTGAAGTGTAGGTCGAATTGGTAGTTTTGATACCGGTTATGTTGAATGGTTAGGTGGAGCCTTTCATTTTTTTTAACTTTTGACCACATTTCTTTCGTACTCATGTTTGAGTTTATGGTTTTGACATAGGTTGTCCATGATTCTTTTTTGCTTATTTTGAGGGCTCTTCTTGCAGAAGTTCTCATTTTTTTTGTAGAGGATAAAGTTTTCTTTGATTCTATGTCTTTTGAATTTGTTAAAGGCTTTATTTTTTTCCCGTATAGCATGTTTGCGTTGATCGTTCCACCAAGGGACACTGTATTTTTTGATGGTAAAGTTTAACATTGGGATGGATTTTGTAGCAGCTTGAATGATTGCAGTGTTGAGTTCGTATATATTGGTGTCTATGTTTTTGGTAGCGGAGAAAACATATGGGTTTTATGTTAGTTCCTATCTGAAAACGTCCCATTTGGCGCTGGCGATTTTCCATTTCTGTATTGGTATAGGTTCTACAGAAGGTTTCTGTTGGATAGTTATGGACACTGGAAAATGGTTACTGTAATGACTGTCCACGTTAGTTTAGGGCCTTGCTTAGGATCACAGAAAGATAGGTCAAGTGATGAAAAACTATTTGTTTTAGAGCTTAAGTGGGTCGTTAATCCTGTATTCAGTATAGATATGTTATATTGGTCTAGGGCTTTTTCTATAATTTTCCCCTTGTTATTATTTTTTTACATCTCCACATTGTGCTGTGGGCGTTAAAGTCTCCGACTATTAGGAATGGTGGATGCAGTTGTTTTATGAGATCTTCTAATTCAGTTAGGGAGAGTTGATAATTTGGGGGAATGTATACGTTACATAATGAGAGTTTATATGGTGAATGAATTTTTATTGCGATGGCTTCCAGGTCAGTATGTAAGTTTATTGCTTCTGTGTATATGTTTTCTTTGACAAACGTGATAACACCTCCGCTTGTATGATCCCTTAGTCGATTTTTGTTAAAGGAGATATATCCTTTTAGGTAGGTTTCATTTTCGATTTTCAGGTGGGTTTCTTGAAGGCATAGTACTTGAGGTTGATGGTTCATTAGTAGCGTTTGTATATTTTCTAGATGGGTATAGAACCCGTTACAGTTAAAATGCATTATGTTGTACATATTGAATATAGTGTATTGGAGATTAGTGTTCAGATAGTTCGTTGGATGGCTTTACGTATTAATAGAAGTCTTCGTTGTCTGTGGAGAGGTCCTCGAGTAGTAGCTGTTGCTGCATTTTTTTCATCAGTCTTGTAAATCTAGCTTTAATGGCTCGTGCTTCTAGGTTAGGGTATAAATCTTGCATCATATTAACTAGGTTAGGAGTATGTTTTGTATATTTTCTTGATATTGATAGGGGATCAGATGAGCGGAAAGATTCTCTTATGAAATCCTTAAAATTGGTATAGTTTAAGGGGTAATTATTTGATGGTTCCTCTAATAGTTTTTGGATGGGGGCTAGGTGTTCTTGTATAGTTAGATTTTCTCCGTCTAATTCTTTGTCGGTGCTTTTCTTGATTCGTTTGATTTTCTCGGGGTTTTTTATTTTGGGAAGTGTCTCCTGGAGCGTTTCAGTTTGGGTATGGGTTGTTGGTGTGGGGGTAGACATATTGAGTATATTCTCTTGAGTGGTAGTTTGCTGAATGTCGGGGGAATCATTTGAGGATGTTATTGTAATTTGGGATAGGGTACCTTTGTTTTGCGTTATAGGAAGTATAGTGAAGTTTGGTGGACGATTTTGATTTGGGCATTGCTCTGTTTTGTGTCCTGGTTGGCGACATGTGAAACATGTTGTGTTTGTGGATAGGAATATTCTATATTCTGTGTCCTCAAATTTAATAATTAGTGATTCGGGAAGCAGTGTTTCGGATAGTGGTTCGATATTGATTGGTCGTCTAAAGCTTAGTATGTGGCTGTATTCTTTTTCGTCGAGCCCTGCTTTTAGGAAGGATTCTGTTGATAAGGTTTTGATTCCGATATTTTGTAGAGCAATTTTTATGTGTTCGTGAGGTATGGATGGGCATACATTCGATATTACGACTCTTTGAGCTGGGGATATTAGTGGACGTAAAGTGGTTTATAGGCCTTCAATCGTTATTATTTTATATTTACTAGTGAGATGGTCGACTAGTTTTTTGTCCCTTAAGTAAATGCATATTCTGTTATTTGACATTTTGGAGGCGAAGATTTTGTATATGGGACCTACAATATTGCCAATCGTTTTTATATATTCCTTGAGGTTTACCCCTTCTCTTTTCGGAAAGTTTATTTGTTGGTCAGATGTTATATTGACGAAAGATTTGGTCGGGATGTTATCTGCATTAGAGTGTACAGATTGTTGTGGATTCTTTGTTGTAATTTAATGGGAAGGTTGTTACTTGGTTTTAACTAAAGAACCACTTTGTTTATTTAAACTTTATATATAATTTCCGTCTGGTCGCAGTAAGGCGATTTAGATAAGGTGCACTGGCGCGTTTGATATCGACCTCACGCTGTCGCGGTCAGGGCGGAACTCAAACCGGAATTTCAAAATCGTGGATAACTTACGCATTTCAAACAATAATAGGTCAGATTGGTTTAAGTAAAAATATATTTATCCTATAGTATACCGGTTCTGACGACAAAAAAAAAGGCTGTCAATGAAAATACCAGTACTGACAGGTGTGCAATGCGCGAGCATGCAGGCGGCCAAATTTTTAGTGCGGGACCCTCTTTTTGTGCCTTAAAAATAAAATTGAAATTTAGTAAATATATTAAGGATGCAGAACTTTTAGCTCCAGAAGTAAATAAACCGGCAGAATTTTCAGTTGTAAGGAGTAGGACAAAAGGTAGCCTTTCTGAATTATGAAAGCCCTGATGAATTTATCAAAACTCCGAAAAAAATATTGAGAATACAATTTTATCGAACGACTATTGATTCAGCCTTAAATTCCACTCAAGAAAAGATTTGAAAATCTTGTATTTAAATTTATTTCTAAATAAAAAAAAACAAACGGAAATTATACAAATTTTATTTTGATTTAGATATTTGCGTTCTAATTAATAAAAGAGGTAGAAGTTTGAAGGTCATTGATGGTATTGAGCTCTTTAACGAGCTGATAACGCATATAGTTTTTATCAGCGGAATTGCAGATGGGACAGCCCTATTGTGATAATGTAACTTACCAACAAGCGGGTAAGTTTTGTGAGCCAACTTTGCAAATATGCAGGGCAGGAGGCTAACTTAACGCGTCGAACAGAGAAGTTCCACATGGTTTACGATTATGAAAGATGTTCGTATGACAACCGGGGCCAACGACTTTATGTGCGGTCCCAAGCAAGAGCGGTTGCATATGACACTATACTGATCAACCCATTTGAGTACTAGCCAACCCGGATTATTTTGCTCTGGGAATACAGTTTGACCGGTGTTGGAATAAATGTAGCGAATTTGCTCTGTGAGTTACATACATCTAACGCCTGCCTCGGTGTTCTAGTGGTTAGCGCGCTAGCCTTTAGATCCAAGGGATGCGGGGTCGAATTTGGCCAAGGTCGGTGAGATTTTTCTGGCGAGGAAATATCTGAAAGTGCGCCTTCTGTCGGATAAGAAGTAAAGCTGGAGGTCCAGTGCCGCTACGATGTGTGACACGTTAAAAATCATCAATATTACAATTCAGGTAAGGCCCGACCTGTAGCTTGTCTTCCTTTACAAGCATTTGCTCTAGAAGTTTGAACAATATTTGTTCGTAGGCCCTGCCTGCCTAAACAGGGCCGTGTGCTTAGATTATTCAAACCTTGGGGCGGACAAGGATTTGATCTTGATGTATTTTGTTTGCCAGGACAATAATACTTAATCGGCTTATGCCTATTAGCTGTTTGTGAACCCATACAAACTAACGTTTCGCAAGACATTGCAGCTTGCATCTTCAGAGTATTTATGGCAATTTTTTGAATTAAAAACGGGTGCAGCATACAGTTGGTAGATTTATTGTTTATCGCTGTTTCTTTTAAATCGTGCAATGTATGTAGTAACGTTTTACTTCATGAATAAGAGCGCCCCTCCTAAGCAGGCGCCTTTGTGCGGAGCACTACCTGCACATCCGCACGGGGCGGCCTGCTAATAGCAGTAATAGCATATTTACTTGTACTCGATCTACACTGGCATGGGCAGCAAAAGATCTGTGGCAAGCAGAAGGCTAACAGCCCAAAACTGGCCTCGCCGTACTTACCTAACTTAATGAACGGGCTTTATTGAAATAGTTGTAGAACTCAATACATTTTGGATAAGTACCATCTCTTAAGATTTAAAATTACTGTTCGAATTGTTTGTTAATTTTGAAAGACAGAAAAAAGTCAAAACATACTTACATACTGACAAACTGAGTTTTTCCGTGAGCGTTGTAACAAAAAGATAGCAATTATTTCTACCGAAAACGAATGATCACTTTAACTGAGTCGGGTTTTTCAGGTTGGACATTTTCCACTAAAGAACTGATTCAAACATATCAAAATGTAAGATTGAATAAAGATAAAGTTTTAGTGTTTTAACACATTTCAAATTTACGTTGGGTCGAAAATTCTCTTACACTTAAGTTGTCAAACTTTCTACTTCTATATTCGTAACACTTTAACACTGACATTTACATTACATAATAAATAGGTTCCGTTACCATGGATTTGTAGAAGGATCTCACTTATTCATTTCAAACAATTCGTTTCATTTTTTGTATTAAAATGCCTTTTTGGTTAATATTTATTTTAAGGGTGAATCTATGTTTGCTACTCAGATTAATAATAATAATAATATTAAATAAAGATACTAAACACTAAAGTAACAGTCAGACGAGAAATGCCGAATATGTAAGATCTATCGGCTACCCAGAATTAATAAAGAAAGAATACCTACCTACACGTAACAACATATCAACTGGGTCACTTGTAAGCATTACAAACAACAAATGGTATATACATCATCTAAAACTGTATGACCAGAAGATCCACACAGTATAATCATATTGGCTAATAAACCAGAGTCGGCGAGAACACGTTGACCGCCAAGTACCATTTAACATCTTGCCGTGACTGCGGCCTGTAGATAAATATGATACCTTCCCTAGACGAGAAGTGTATCGTGTAGCGAAGTACTCATCGACGTTCTGTTTCACTTCGTTATCTGGGTAAAATATTTGTCATCTTAAATATTTTTTCAGTTTTCTACACAGTCAAAAATCAGATGGTGTTATATCTGGGCTGTAAGGTGGGTGATCAATCTCCTGAAACCCACATTCCTCTAAACAGGCACGATCTTTCGAGCCTTGTGGACCCGTGCATTGTCGTGCAAAAGCAAGATGCTTTTCTGATGTAAATGTTGACGTTTTCCACAAATGGCGTTTCTTAGATTTTTTAAAGTATTGGCGTCAGTTTCTCTAGAAATTGTAGTCCCTCGTGGCATATATACGATCAACAGTATTCCCTCCCATGTCCCAGAAAATCGTGGCCATTAACTTCCCAGCAGAAGGTTGGGTTCGGCATTTCTTGAGAGGTGGAGAATCCTTATGTACCGATTATATGGATTCTTGTTTCGTTTGAAGATCCCAATAGTCAACCCAAATTTCGTCACCAATCACCATTCGTGATAGAAACTCTGAATTCTTCTCTAAAGTGGACAAATGTTGGTCGCAAATTTGTTGACGGCGCCATTTTTGTTCCGGAAGGGGGAGCGTTGGAATCCACTGCGCTGACGCCTTACTCAAGCCAAATTTATCGTGTAAAATGGGAATGTCGCTTCTTTCAGAAATTCCTAATTCTGAAGATATAGTTGCAACGTTTACCTAAATGTCGATCCTCCAGTACCATAACCTCAATTTTCTAGCACATTTCTTCGTTAGTGGCATCTAAAGGCCTGCCCGATCTTCGTGTCATCTTCAACGGATTCCCGTCCCCAAGGAAATTGTTTACACCAAAGCTTCTTCTCCGTAAACCACCGTCATCCTGTCATAGATAGTTTTTGGCCCGTTCCTTTCTTTTGTCAAGAATCTTATTATACTTCGGTGTTTAAGTTTTACAACATTAATTTTTAATACAACTGAAGACAATATTTTTGAATCGGGTGTGCAGATCTGAATAAAATTGCATATACGACTGCCAAAAACTGACGAAAATATAACATTAATAGTATAGGCCGCTAAGCCATTGATTTCAAGGCTAGGTAGATACGTAGGGTATTTGAGATCCCTTCTACTCGTAGTATCATCGGATAGATGTACGAACGGGAGTAGCAGAGTTGCTAGACAGCTGATCATTTTTTTCTAGTCTGTGATCGGTTGACAATATCAGGACATTAATTTTGTTGCGCCACTTAGCAAATACTATCTTTACCTACTAATGGTGAGGTTCTACACCATATGAAAGAGTGTGGCTTGCAAGGTGGAAGGGCAGAACTTCCGTGTCCTTGTTCTCACACACAGCTGTCGCCTGTCAAATTCATGACCCATGGTTATATAGTGGGCATCACACTTTCGACAACCGCATTATTACCCTTTATTCATTCGAACGCAGGTATTGAATTATATAAGCGACTTCATCTAATTTAGCAGTAATCACTTCTTTGGGCAACCCTCTTCTGTCTTTACGCAAAGTACCAATCCAGTTTTTTTTTGTAGTAATTCATATGGGACAAGCATATTAATCTGCTCCAATAACTTGCTACGTTTAGGTACTATGGTGCTAGGACTTATCAGATGGTCCTAACACCTAATAACGTATAAATAAAATACACAATTGGAGAGATCAATTTTTAATGTTTTGCTTTTGATAAAAATAAACGGTAACTATTTACATAAAATACATAACAACGGAAACATAACAACCCCAGACGACCCGACCCGCACAACA
>JABXWE010030913.1:0-22494 GCA_014611495.1 Limonius californicus
ATTATAGTTAAGCTACTTACATACTTATTATTACATATTACAAACTACTTAGAAACATTTGTAGTTAACACATGCTTCAAGCTATTTATGTTAAAAAGTAGTTAGCTGCTCTTCAAACTATGCAACATGTGTAGATAATCTACATTATAGTTACTTATTTCTAAAAGTAGCTAGGTATGTTATAAACTACTTAATAAAATTGGTAGCTAAACTACGTTACAATTTTTTGAAAATAGCTAGCTACACTATAAGTTACACGAAAATTAGTAGCTAAGTTACACTGCAAGTTGTTTTTTTATGTGGCTGGTTACAATACAGCTAGCATTAAAGTGACTATTTTAGCTATTTTTTGCAACTATTTTTCGTATAAAGTTAATTCAAGCTGAACTCACTTTTTTACTGCCACACATGATTTTAGTGAGCCAACAACGTAACAATTCTCCCAAACCTACTTACACAGTTAAATAAAGTACAAGTTGCTACTGGTACCAATGTAGGATGTACGGAATTACGTTTTAGTACTAGGAATTCTGACTATTACTTTAGCCGATTTATAAACCTTAATAGTATCCCTAATTGTAAAATATTTTATATAATATAATAAGGAAGGGAAAACATTTTTACTTGTTGCTGCAAGTCTTCCGTAGCGCCTTCTAGAAATGTCTTAACGAGTTGGTTTTGAAATTTCCCTCACGCGGGCATAAAGTTTAGCTTTTTTATTCTTATAATGACAATGACGATACTGAAGTTCTCTACTAATGTTTAGTAAAAGAAATATTGGAACTTTTGAGTTCAGTTTAATCTCTAATAATTATTTGTAAGCTGCCATGTTTGATGCATCCTGTAGAAATGTATATTTCTTAATTTAAGCGGATGTAATCTGTTGTGGTCTATATTTTCTCCGCTACAAATATGGGAACACCTTCATATTCTATAACTAAATAATAAACACTGCATGTCGACCGCCTAGTCAATAACTGTGACTACCTTCAAAATGCACCTAATTGATGAGCTCTGTATTTATATGTTTCTTCAACTCAAAAACTTTCAATTTTAAATTTGTACTAAAAGGAAAATAAGTTCAAATTCATGTCACAACTGACTACAAGGTTTAGGACTGTTTCGGTTCTTATGAATTTTTCCACCGATTCATATGCCTTCCGCCCTTAATTTTATCATTAGCTTTATACTTGTCCTCTCTTTTGGATAATCGCCTTTCTTGGATTTTCTTTAATTTGTGTTTCCAGTTGGTCTACATCTCGTCATCGGTTGATTTATACTGTCTACTTTTAGTTCTGTTCTGCTTTCTTCATTAACTTTCATATAGTTCCGACTGAATACTGCTAGTGGTCATTGTATTTCATTTCAACTACCTCTATTCTTCTTTCATCGTCTTTTTGCATCGCTCAACTTCATCCTCATAAAGGATAGTGGGCATTGATATCGTCTTGAGTATTACGAGAAAAATTGAGTGTGTAAAGTATGCTGTTTCCCTTTGTTTGTTGAAGTTGTTTCACGGCGTCGAAATGGTTTTTTTTTCAGGCGGTGGTCTTCTAATTGGATAGAGCTTGGTATATAAATTGTGGGCTCAGGCGCGATTCTGCAGTATTCGCCAAAAATAAGCAACAAATTTGTTTTCTTGTAATTTGAAAACATCTTACTTTGTTATTTATGATATTTCTTAGTATTGTCATAAGTAGGAAAGGCCGAAGACTAATTCAATTAAAGAAAACGTGACGTTGGGTTCCGTGCTGTATGTCTGTTGGGTTGCTGACTAAGTCTGTATTTATATAGTTTGTTGCATATCAATAAAAAAAGCAAACAGAAAAAACAGATTACATTTGTTTGAAATAAGGAATGAAAAAAGTACGTCTTTTTCCTCGTTAAATTATTAATATTTCGAAATTGCAATGCATCGTAAGCTACGCGTGAGATAAAACTTATACCTAAGCGAGATAAGTGCCAATTTTGCAGTCGTGTGACTCTTGACAAGCTAACCTTATTACAGTTTACAGCTTGAGACTAATTAACATAGCTGCCTGCGATGCAAGTGCAAAATGGCAAAATTTTCTCTTGCTTAAAAACTTTGTCGATTGTTATTTAATAACGTTTACTCAAATGAAAAATCAGCTGTATTTAAAAGTATCGAATGAATTGTCGATACGAAAGAACGGAACGGAAAGTGTTTTTATACGCCCCAAAAACAAAAGTCTAGTCTAGTAAAAAGAGTAAAAAAAGTAAAAATAAATTAGTTATATGAAAAGACAATCTATTGAGAAGGGTTGGTAAAAGATAAACATAGAGATTTTCATTAAGCCATACGAAATATATTGAAAATTTATCTTCACAATTCAAAATTTTTAAAAGTAGTAAGTTGTAGGGTAAAAGTGGGATAGTTGCCCCACATTTTGAAATTGACTGTTTTCTCCCGAAAAAATAATATTTAAACAGATTATTATTTCTGATGAAAACCATGTCTATTAGCTACTACGTGGTTAAGAGTAATTGAATAAAACTATAACATATATTTTAAAAAGTAATGAAATTCCCAGTACTAGTTATGAGGATAGATGCCTACTATATGGGTTAGATGCCCCGATGCTTATATCACTATGAGGATAGTTGCCCTTGGGGATTAATCAAAGAAAATTTATAATTAATACGTTTTATTTTAATCTTTATCAATGGCACATTACACTTTGGTTTTAATTACCTATTATACTTTTAATTATTATATTATTATTACTTAGATTTTAATTATTATTTTTTTATAAAAAATAATATCAGACCAAAAAAGTCACTTCTTAAATTTTCTTAAATTTGCACGTTTTATACGACCACATTTGTTGCAATGGTCACCGTACATAGTACAAATCTCATGTAACCATTGTTTGCACATAATACATTGTATCCAATCAGAAGTTGATTTGGTCTTTCCATATTCTTCAAATCATTCTGTACATTCTGAATCTTTTTTTTGTATTTGATTTATCAGAATTTTCTGTAAACATTTCATTTTCATCGGAACTTGCTATTGCTATTGTTATTTGGCAAAAGAATCGATGGACTTGAATTAGAAAATCTCCTATCGGGAGAAATGGTGGGTACATTTCGGTCAGCTTCTAGAATTGATTCATTGGATGGACCTGGTTCCTGCTCTAGAGCCTCTTCTGTTTCGTGAATTGCTTTACCTTTGATTAAAGGGCATGCAAGCTTCAGCTTAACCCATGCGGGATAGATGCCCTTAGGGGCATCTATACTCAAAAAAGTCGAGGCGTCTATCCTTTTCACTAGGGATAGATGCCCCCTTTTTAAAAACAAAACACCGTAAATAAAATTTCAAAACCTCTACCAATTAGTGATACTCAAACCATACCCTTGCAAATAACACTAAAATAAAATCATCTTACTTTATAAAATGAAAAGTTACACGGTTCCAAATCTCAATTTAAATTACGGGGCATCTATCCTCCTAGGGCAACCATCCCACTTTTACCCTATAAGTATTAATTAGTAGCAAACTTTTATTAATAAATACAGATTTTATGAAAATTTTTGGATTTGATGTACTATAGAAACTATATTCTTGTATGTTTACAGGAACATAAAAAGTTTAAAAATTTAAACATTATAGGTTGAGATTTTTCAATGTTAATTTTATATCTGTCAGTTTAATTAGTTAATAGTTAGTGTAATATAGTATTTTTAGTTTTTATTCTTAAAGGGATCCTAAACCGATGTGGCAAACAAAATTTAAATGTAACATTTTACATTGACAAACCATTATATTCGTTTTCCTGCCTACACTGGATCCTAATGCCGTTTACCTGAATGCTGAAAAGCGCACTGCAGCCAATTTAGAAAACAATATGTATAGTATACGATAAAATAAATTGGTAACAGAGTCTTGGCATTGTTCTGATTGTAACAAAATTAGATACATCTTGACATTGGGGTTGTGTGCATCATATTCTTAAAGGATGGTAGTTTGTTATAAGATGGAAATCTTACTAAATTAAGTTGGTATATATCATAAACAGAGGTTGATTTTACAGTATTTTTGCTTGCCAGCGACGCATGCGTAGACACGTCTTGATCTGCATTTTGCACACGACACGTTGCTTTGTGGTTATGGTTGTTTGACAGTCTTTCGACATTCAGAACCTTCTGCTAATAGAGAATATGAACTACAGCTGGCGTAGTGTAACAGTAACACTATGTCATAGAAACATCAAAGACATTAAGAGCAGTGACACTTTTGTATTTACTATACTGATATTTCAACACTGCTGCATGTTATTATTCTGTGGCCGGAAGGTCATAGAAACGTTGGAAATATTTTTTGACGTCTGACAATGAAATACCAATGGGTAACGATTATCAACGAAATACAATCAAAGATTTTAATAATCAATGCAGAAATAATATAAATTAAAGTTACAAAGTTTTTAAAATAACCTACAATGTTTATCTGTATTGCTTAATTTGGGGTTCTCGCTTAACACGGTCTGTGCCCATAACATGGTGGTGATAGATCGCATAGGAGAGCCTGGATCGTCCCTTTGTGCTATTGAAAATATCAATTGTATACTTCAATTGCTTGGTTGTTTAGTTTTGCTCAATACGATTTGACATGCCTATCTACTAAAATGTAGGTGTGCTCCACCTTGCTCCATTCACATATTCTGTATGATGTTTAAAAGAACATCTTCGAACTTTAATGGAGTTCATTATAGTTGCTTTGACAAATGCTTAAAAAGTAAAATTTGAATTTATGATATTCCGCCAGGTCTGTAGTTTTTGAAGTTTTATCACAAAATAGTAATTATCAAAAGTTAATATCTCTGTAACAGACTTTTCGTCTTTAAACTACATTAAAATTACCTACATGGATATTTATACTCTACAAGGCACTTATCATCAGATACATAATATAAAAGTAGAACCAAATAATCATTTTAAATACTCGAGAAATCGATTCTATCTATTATTTTGTCGATAGCTGTACGTCTACAGATCAATGTTTTACGCCTTTTCGTTGTACTTTAAAACTTTTCCCTTTTAGGCTCCATCACCCGAGTTAGGAGGACCGCTCTGCAACAGTCCCATCTTCCCGGGTCCTACATCTTCCGTTGGTCAATTTATGCAGCCCATTAATAGTTATGCGAAACTAGTGCACGTTTTACCATCTACGGGTTGGCTTCAAGATTCCCCAACCTATCTACAGGTTAAACATATTTTTGCTTTACAATGGTAATACGTTTTCAATGACTAAATGTTCTATATATTTAATTAATTGCAGCACAATCCAATTGCTGAACTACAACAACATCAAGCTAATATGTGGCAACAGTACCAAGAGCCTATTAGACCTTGTGCGGGTACGTTATTTATATTTCTAATGTATTGGTTTTTTAAATGTATCGCCGGGCTTGGAATTCATACAACCTGGAAAGTGTTGATGGTTTTATTGGTAATGCGTCCTATTTAGACTTCTCTTTGTTAACTACTCTATAATCAGTATATAGATTGACAAATTACAGTAATATACAAATATTTCGCCAATGCAATAGTTCTTGATTTTTATGCAAAATGAATAGACAAAGCAATCATAAAATGATATACGAACAACACCTAGAAGTAAAATTTATACATCTCCTGTTTTTAGGATCCACCTACATGCTAGACTCTCAAATAAACCTTTACCAAGAAGTGAACCCGAATGATGTATTGCCCCAGAAAAAATGTAAATCAGAGGTGGACGCTTTTTCCCCGAACAGTAGCGGACCTGCTGCTACGGAAACTACACCGCCTTCCAAAATTGACGGCGAGAAAGTCGTGAAAAACGAGAAAATGGAAGAGAACAAGGCGACGGTCGATGATGCCCAGAGGTTGTTGGATTCCGGAAACATCGCACAAACCGAAACATTTTTGCCTGTTTTCGAGGAAACTATTGTTGTTCAGAATCCTTTTGATAAGGACGACGATATGAAGCTGAAAAAGGTAAAGACTGCCCTCTTCTAATTAAGACCCTTCGCTGATAATTCGACTTTTGTTTGTTATGGGAGATTTTGATGTTTTTGGTTAGGGTTTACTTTGGAAAATTGCTTACTTAAAGATATTTTCTCAGCCTCCAGTTCCTCCGCTAAAAAGGAATGGCAGCAGGCAGTCGATTAAGGCTCTTCCCGACTTCAACGAGGCTTTTGGTTCGACCGAGCGTGGGCGGTTTCAGAGTCCTCCAGATCCACGATTGGCTCCAAACAAGAGCTACTTAGACTGTTTCTTTCTTAATGACGGCATAAAGTTTGACGACTATCACATTTAATCATTTTAAGTCCTCTTATTTTTGATCTCATCTCCAATCTTAGTTTTTATGATGTATGTAATTAGCGCAGACGTACGAGGTTCCTTGGTTTTCTATCAAGGAGCTTCGTACGTGTCCATTTGTAGCTTTTCCTTTGAGTGATTCATTCCAAGTTTTAGATTTCACGAATGAGGCTGTTGTGGTTTTGTTAAAACTTTTCTATAAAATTGTGCCTTCAGAAAGGACTGTTTTAACTGTTTGGTTATGGTCTGTAGATTTGATTTGTCGAAATTTCCACGTTATGCATATTAGTTGGGACCAAACGGAACGAATTTTATTTGTCGAATAAACATTTTAATCTCCTAGTCACAGTTTTGCTAGTCATTCCTTCTGTACTTTCTGTATTACACACATAAAGGTGGTTGGTATATTGTTAAAATAATTCCTCTGTACATACTACAATTATAAGTAGATCTAGAAATTAGTTAGGAAAATTGTGAAAAATTTAATATTTGCGTCTCAGCTAAATTTTAAGCGATGCGTTTACATATTTTTGAAAAAGGTACTATACAGGATGTTCAAACATTTCACTACTAGAAAATTTTATGTTGTAGAATACACACCGGACGAGCAAACGAAACTAGCTTTGTTTGGAAATGTGTCTTCCAAACATATTGAACATTCTGTACAGTGTGATATTAAATAATTAAATAATACGATGTTCAATCAACAAGTTAAATAGTCTGTGTAGCAGGACCTAGGTTACATTTAGTAGCACATTTGAATTTATGTTTCAAGTTTGAAGAATGTGATGTTTAAATAATACCAATGTTCTCCGATCTGCCGATGTAATATGAATACAGAAGATGTTCTGAAAGTTAACTGTCGTATGATAATGGGAAATTGCAAATACCAAGAGTATGGTAACAGTAAGTGTTAATTAGATATCGAAATTGTTATTATTGTACGATAGTTAATTATCAGAACATCCTCTATGTCTGATTAAATGGTTTCACATTTGAATTTGCTGTTTATAGAACTAATTATAGATGTAAAAATATGGTAATCGCAAAATTATAATGTTACCATAAGGTTGTGCCTTAGTAGTTACGTGAAAAATTACCAAAAGTTAAAATTTGTAAATTAGAGCTTCCCGAAATTATTGTAACAATTTTATTTGGGAATTTTGTATATATAAATTTACCAAAATATGCTTCCCAAATTAATAGCGATATATTCTAAATCTTCCTTTAGTCTTCAACTTCAAATCAAACAGGATATAAATCAAGTCTACGTTAGAGGTTCCAGAGTAAAGACCAAATTAGGTAGATGCAAGAATTAATCAAAACTATATTTAGTAGTTAACTGTGGTCCATAATTTATATCTATATTATATTATTGTGATGGTGATTCGAGTAGTTATAGGCAATTACAACACCAGATAATACTGTACAAATATATTAAAAAAGTTACAGATTTCCGATATATATTATATTGTATGTTGTATTTAGATTTATTTCATAGCGATCATAACATTATAACGTGATCTGTAGCCAGTTTTGATCAAAATTTAGAACTCTTCGGCGAAAACTCAAGCATTTTCTCTTAGTAGATCTTCTTGAGCTATAAGGCAACACCATTTAATAAAAAATGTAGAACTGTATTTTTAAACATACTTCGAATTGCTCAGTAAGGAAACGAGCAAACTTTGCAATTGATCAAAGCTGTACATATCAAAGTGATATCGTTTAAATTAAAGATTAGTCAAACTCAAATGGTTTTATTCTATCTCTATCCGACCTCTAAAAAATCAATTCTGTTAAGGCGGGTGTGCCTCGGAACAGGTGCTAAAATTGAATAATCCGGGTGGACTCATCAGCCCTCTTTAAAACGAGGGCACTTAGGGGCTGAGTTCTCCATACACGTGCAAGCGTGTGAGCGCAGGAATGCGCTTGCGTTTCGTGCGTATTAATATCAAAACGAAAACGGCGTAATGGATTTCGGTTTGGTTAATATTTACTTTTGGACGAACGTTTAAATTAACACTTCAGTTGGTGTGAAATTAAACCCAATTTTATAATTAGTAAATATTTGCCCTGAATCGTGGTGATTAAAGGATGACATGTCTCTTCGGGTCATCATTGGAAAGTTCAATAAGTAATTAATTATTTAAATATTTGTTTTGAATTGCCGTTATTAAAGGACGAAATATATGTTTGGGTCAGTACAGGAAAATTTAATATCAAATTAATAAATTATTTAAATACATTTGTCCAAATACAGGGTATCTCACAATTGAAACCCATGGTTAGGATTTGCTTCATGGGCCCAAAGAAAATCGAAAATTGGGAGTGGAAATTTTTACTACTGCCCTTCGTTATCGAGTTATTGACAAAAAACCAAAATTTCACATTTTTATTAAACTTTTTTAGAAACGAATACCATTAGCAAAAATTATATTGACCGCATCTATTGTCACAAAATGTATTCAAATACAAATGTAGGTTACCTACTTCAAGGCAATCATTCACACGAACCCTCTGTACCATATTTTCGTTTATTTATTCGTTAATACAAGCAACAGCAACAGGTTTGCAGTAAACGTTTTCTTTTAAAGAGCCCCAGAAAAAGAAATCCAACGGATTCATATCCGATTATCTAGGAAGACATGGTATGAGTTCACCTCTTCCAATCCACCCTCAGGGAAATTCGGGAAATTTTCATTAGGGAAATTTCTCACTTGTATTCCATAATATGATGGTGCACATCATGTTGGAACCCACGATTTAATCTAGCTGCTAATGGAACTTCATCCAGCAACGACAGTGGTAAATTTTCATTTAACAATTGATGATACAAGGCTCAATTAAGTTGGCTAGAATGTGTAGAAGAAGAAGAAGAGAAAATACGAACAGACAAAACTGGAGGAGATGGAAGAAGCGGGAAATAGAGGGAAGACGAGAATATTTTATAAAGAGGTTAAAGGCCAAAAAAAAGGGTTCCAGCCAGTAACACTATTATGCAAAGATGAAGAAGGAAATTTAATAGGTAACAAACTAGAAATAATCAGAAGATGGAAAGAGTATTTTGAAAAACTCTTAAATTCAGAGAATGGTGAACCACAGATGACAGAAGAATTATGGGAGGACCAAGGGGGAGATGATACAGTGGAACCGCCAACGCGCAGCGAAGTCGAACAAGTTATAAAATCACTTAAAAACCATAAAGCCCCGGGGGAAGACCATATCACGGCGGAAATGGTGAAATATGGAGGGCCAGTAATAGTGAATGAAGTGCATGAGTTAATCGAGAAGGTATGGGAAAAAGAAATAATGCGCAAGGAATGGAGTATGGCAATCATATGCCCAATCCACAAGAAAGGAGACAAGACCAGTTGCAACAACTACAGAGGGATAGCGCTACTTAACCTGGGGTACAAGATATTTAGTAAGGTAATAGAAAAGAGGCTAAACCCATGGATGGAGAAGACGGTGGGAGATTATCAATGCGGCTTGAGAAGAGGTAGATCGACGACGGACCAAATATTTGCCATCAGACAAATCCTCGAAAAATTCGGAGAGTATAACATCGAGCTACACCACCTGTTCATAGACTTTCGCCAAGCCTACGATACCATAATCATAAGTGAGCTATTCAGCGGGCTAGACGATTTAGGAGGACCAAGAAAGCTTACAAGATTGGTGAAAATGTGTTTAACGGAAACAAAAGCTAAGGATAAAATCCAAGATCAGGTGTCGGAAGACTTCACAATCAACAATGGGCTAAGACAGGGAGATGCAATGTCAACTACCAGATTCAACTTTGCACTGGAGAGAATAATGCGAAGGGTACCAGCTAACCCGGGAGGGTCGATCTTTAACAGACAATGCCAAATACTAGCATATGCGGATGACATTGACGTTATAAGTAGAACAACCAGAGACTTGCAGGATGTATATGGGTACCTGGAGGAAGCGGCAGCCATACAAGGGCTAAAGATAAACGTGGACAAAACGAAACATATGATAACCACCAGGAACACAAACAACCACGGAAATGTCAATGCAATTACTCTGAACCGACAACAATACGAACGGACCAACAATTTCAAATACCTAGGCTCTATAATCAACGAAGGAAATGAAATAGGTGAAGAGGTGAGAGCTAGAATTGTAGCAGGCAACAAATGTTATTACGGGTTAAGAGACATGCTAAAATCTAAAGCACTCTCAGTGAAGAGCAAAGTGAAAGTGTATAAGACAGTTATAAAGCCGGTGGTGACGTACGCGGCAGAAACGTGGTGCATAACTAAAACTGAAATTAAAATGCTGGATACTTGGGAGCGAGAAATCCTTAGGAAAATATACGGGCCGGTGAACTAGAGTGGGGTATGGTGAGTACTAACAAATCAGGAACTGAGGACACGGCATGAAGAACCATACATATCTGCAGAAATTAAACGTAAGCGAATAAGTTGGGTAGGACATGTGCAACGTATGCAGCCTCTGAGAGGAGTCAAAAAAGTATTGGAAAGTAAGCCTGAAGGAAGGAGAAGCAGAGGGAGACCACGCCTACGGTGGTTAGAGAAAGTAGGAAAGGACCTTAAAGAGATAGGAGTCACAAGATGGAGAGAAAAGGCATAAGCCCGGAAGGAATGGAAAATGATCGTAAGGGATGCCAAAAATTTGGGGGAGGAGCAGTGAACAAAAAATTACAATACAATTGCAACTGTACAAAAGTTAGGAAAAGAAAAGAAGACCCCCTCCCCTTTGAACACGTTCCAGGGGGGTTGGGCGCGAGTGACTACCGCGCACGTAAAATACAGTCTTGTAGCCCAACAGGGAGGTCAAGGCCCTTCATGGACCGTCGCACCACGGAGTAAGTAAGTAAGTAAGTAAGAATGTGCAGACCAACTAAATTATTATTTAGTAACAAAAGTCCAATGTTTATTAACCATCGTCTTTGACAGGATCTCTCCAGAATTAAGTGAGGGTTTTCATTTTTCCATTCATGCAGGGTATGAGTATTTGTGATACCCGTCTCAGTAAATGTGGATTCATCACTCCATATAATTTTTTTAATGAAATGTGGATCATTGTTTACGCTACGCAACAACCACCCACAAAAATTGACTCCAAGCTCCCTATCTCCATCATGCAAAACTTGAGAACTGTCTGAGGCTTAAATAGATACAAACAATTTCTCCCGAATAATCTGCCAATTGTATCTTATGAGTTTGGGACGATACAATTCGAAGGCTTGTACTTCGTTCCGCCTCAAAAAATTCAAGACCTTGCTCTGCTTGATACTGTCTGATTTTTTCGGGGATTTCCCGTTTCCAGTAATCTCTGTTCTACACGTCTTACAGTTTTTTATCAGGGTGCCGGCAATTTGGAAATCTTTCCGCATATGCCTTAGCCGCACCAGTGGCATTGTCATTAGATGCACTAATACTTGCAACATTCGACATAATCTCGATTACAGTAGTATCGTTTTATTTTAAACACAATAAGTAGAAGGAAATGAAAATAATGATGCTTATCAACATAACAGAACGATTTATACATGTTTAACCTCACCATGACCACCTAATTGAATTAGGTTACACAACTAATTAGAGCGACCCTGCGATAGAACTTGTTATTTACTTTTTTATCAATAACTCGATAACGGCCAATCGAAAAAGTCTGCTTTTAATTTTCAATTTGTTTTAGCCTTCTGAATCAAATCCCACAAGCACGGGTATCCATTTAGGACACCCTGTATACGCCCGCGGCTGTATATTCGGTATAAATATGGATTTAATACTGCTTTCAGCAAAACCTAATGCAAAAAGTGTCAACGGTTATAGTAAAATATTTACTATTGCTAAAGATTGTATAACTGTATGGAGGCTTTTTGAAAAGTTGAAATAGTTAATTTTGAATATAATATCTCTTTAATAACAATACACTTGGATCAACGATGCTCTAATGCTACAATTTATGTACTAATAAAGTGACTTGTCTTATGGACATGCAGGCATGTATAATCTACGAAGTCGATAATTATTGTAAGATACACTTTTGCAAATTGGGTTGTATACGCCTATCCACATAAAATAATAAGCCTATATATAGGGTGTTTAAAAAAAATTGGATAATTTATTCACCACAGTACTCTTCAAACCAAACAAAAAGTCTTAATTAAGGGAATCCTAAAACGACCTGGTAACCAAAAGTCAAATATAACTTTTTACATCGAAACACCATTATGTTTATGTCCCTGTCCGCTCCGGAACCTAGAGCCGTCTACCTAAACGGTAGAAAATATAATAAAAAACAGAGTCTTGGCATTGTTCTAATCGTGAGAAAATAAAATTAATCTTGAGATTGAGGTTGAGGTCGTATACATTATATTCTTAAAGCATGGTAGTTTGTGACGTTTGACCTAAAAGTAGTTTTACTTTAACGTATTTTTGCACTACATTTGGTAAAATACTGAATTAATTAAATTGTTACATACTGAAGCAGCTGAAACATTACTATGGAAATGATATTATTTACTTGTATGTGAAACAGTAGAGCAGCGTGGCGGACAAGCGCGAGTACTGGTAAAACAATACTCAAAGTTAAGGAACGATCCGCGCGGTGCCTTCGATCTAACGCTTCTACCCGCACGGCGCCTCGGAGAGTACCTAAAACCGTCGGTCCTCCTGGGTTAGTGCGCTACGTCACTAACTACCTCAAACAGGGTTAAAGTGGCAGCAGGGTGCGGAACCGAGTATTCGGATATCCCCGCAAACATTTCCCATACGCAATTTATTTTATTTATTTTAGTAGGGCACTTTAAAGTTGATTTATCTGCTTGCGCTTATTAACAGTGATGATAATGTCTGCTTTTACAACGCGAGAGTACGCCGATATCCATTACATGTACGGTTTTTGTGATGGAAACTCGGTAGCAGCTGCTCGAGAATATGGGTTGAGATTTCCAACTCGGCGACTACCAGACCGACGAGTTTTCCAACGAGTGCACAACTACTACGTGAACACGGAACTTTCTGGAAACCGTCAACTTAGCGTCCAATAGAGCAAGTACTAGACAATGAGGACAACATACTGCGAGAAAGAGGCAATAACCCCAGCACCTCTGTTCGTCGTACATCTGCACAAGTTAATGTACCACGAATGCGAGTTTGGTGAACATTAAAACGTCATGGTTTATATCCATTTCATATCCAGCCTGTTCAGCCCTCATAATTACAGATTTCGCTAGTCGGATGGAATTTTGCTGCTGGATCATTCAAAATCGGAACCTACGTACTAGAAGTTTATTCACATTTACATGGGATGGATTGATGATAAGGCAACTCTTAGGATTTGGAGAATCTAAACGAAATCAGAGAGTCAAATTATCAAAATAGATTTTCAATGAATATCTGGTGTGGAATTATTGATAACATGCTCAATGGTCTATTCGTTTTTGAGAATCATTTAACGGCCGACAGATATTTAAATTTGTTAGAAGATTATTTGGGAGGATTGTTAGATGATGTTCCTCTGGCTATCAGACATGGTATGTGGTACCAGAACGATGGTGTCCGTGCGCATTTTGCGTTACGTGTAAGACAATTTTTGAATCAACGGTTTGAAGGACGTGTAATTAGTAGAGGAGACTAGTACTCCTGACTCCCAAGATCTCCGGACTTAACTTGTTTAGATTACTATTTGTGGGGCCACATGAAAGATATGGTATACAAAACACCATCAGAGACTGTTGAAGATCTTAGAAGACGCATTTTTGACACAGCAGAACTAATTCGGAATAATCATGATATGTTAGGTAGAGCAACCAGAAGAGCCAAAATGTGTCTCGAGAGCAACGGTGGTCATTTTGAACAATCTTTATAGTGAATTGAAACTAAAATCAAAATAACTATTGGTTTTTCTGAAATTATAATTATTTAATAAATAATAATTTACTACAGTATATTTTGAAAACGGTTTACTTTAGGGCATAATTTTATTAGAATTGTTAACTATATTTTATTTTTATTCTATTTAAACAAGCAGCCATGATTTTGTTTTAAAGTAAGTGAGGAATGGTTATTAATAATGGAAAGTGCAACTCCTAACTTTTTCCAAAAACTGCTGTTGACCGACGAGTCGACCTTCACCTAAAGTGCCGAAACCGACATAATACTCTACATTATGCATTAGAAAACCTAATAATTGTAAGTTGTTGGACATTGACAATGGACTGTACATGTTTGGGGATGTATTGTGGGCGATTTTGTGATTATGAAATAAATATTCGGTGGTTGTGTCGTTTTAGTATATAACTTTGCTATATCACTACGAAATATGTACTCTTAATTAATCGCAATACTCACGCGTCGAATTAATTTGTTAAACCAAAAATCACATTTTTTAGATAAATTCGCCTCATCCAAAATAAAAAAAACAGAACATCGTTGGAAAGATAATTTTACGCTGAATTCAAAATATAAAAATAGAAAGGGTGTTCCATTTACAAAAGAATACCTTGAAGACGATGCGCTGTAGTGAGTCACCCTGTATATATAAGAATATGTTTATAATGTGCGTATTTTGGCATCACATCAGTTAAAAAAGAAAGATTTCCAAATTGATTTAATAATGTCAATATTGGACTTTGACGCACTAATGGACAGCCCTGTATAATTAATTTTTACAAGATAATAATAAAATGTTTTTTTTTCAGGTTATGAAAGACGATCCTAGGAACTCACAGCCAAATCTCACTTTTACAAATGAAGCAAACCCATCATGTAGTTCATCCAGTAGATTGAATTATTCCAATACATCTTCAGCTGAGCCTAATATGCAATTTTTGCTAACACCTCCCGAATGTCCGCTTGTTGAACCAATACCTGGTGATTCGAATCACGAGAGTAATTGTCGCTCAACTTGCAGGAGCTGCACTGGTTGCGGAGCTTGCCACCATAGCTCCAGCCAAGACAAATTTGATATGGACAATTGTCATTACATGGGATTTCCCTTCCCAGCGCCGCTGTTTCATGACCCTTGTAACCTGAATATGCTTTTAATGGATAACTGCAACCCTAACTTGATTTATACGGATGTGGGGGTTATCCCTATGTATGATAATAATTCAGATGTGGAGCGGCTTTTACATAATATATCCAATATTTCGGGATCTAGATGGAGGGGTAATGAAAATAGGGACAGCAATACGCCAGCAAATAATAATAAATAAGCAAGCCAAATCAACTTTTTGTAAAACTGTATGATTTCTAATGAATTCAGATTTTGCTAACTGCGTTTGTGCTTTTATTTACAGTACTTAGTAGAAATTTTGTATGAGATAGTATTATAAAAATTTCAAGAATTTGGTAGTGAATAACTTGCTAATACGTATATTTTTTCGTGGTTTATCTAATTTTCTTGTGTCCTTAATTATATGACGTCAGTTAAATCAATAAATAGCTTTACTATGTTTGTTTGATATGTAAAATATGTAGCAAGAACAAACATAAGAGCATGGCATATTCTACGTAGATATAATGATTTTAAATTTTCGTGTCTGATTCCATATTCTATGCAGATAATCGACAAAAGGGTACTGGACAAATGTTAATGTCAACATTTTTAGTAAAATAAGATTTTTTGTCAATTAGAAAATAAGCATAGAATTCCTTAAATAGACTATTGGATTTAGTTACAGATATTATCCCACATAATCATAGCACACGTTGAGTGTTCACAATGTAATCATTTCTTAACCTTGAAAGATGACCTACCCGGGGTAACTTAAAGGGGTCCTGTGTGCATCCGTAGTGGTTACCAAACCTAGAGTATCCGTTAGGTTCAACTTAAAGTCGGGAAATTGTTTTTCTAAATAGTTAACTTTATCGCAACCAAAAAAGGTTGATTTTTGACTAACTTTCAAGTGCACCTTATAGCTACATATGTTTAAAGTTTAAAGCGACCTATATTGGTTAATTTTTGGGTAAGATAATTTTTGCTATTCTTTCATCTTTCTTGTTTAACTTTTGGACAATGCTCGCGGTTACATTCCACACTAGCGAACAAGTAAAAATACCTTCTTATCTACCCTTATGCTAATTATGGAGATAATTGTTTCTTAAGTAAGTTCTTGTAATACGACTGTTGAAGAAGCACCAGCAGAAAGTTATCCGACAAGACCTGAAGATGGCAAATGTGACTTTGCCGAAACGCCTTCAAGACAACCACCCCGGTCCGTCCCAGGACCAAGACAAAAACACTGTCTTAGATATGAAGATTAAAATTGGTACATTTTGTGAGTACATAACTTGCATTTAAGATATATTTATTAAGAATAAATAGCAGTTGTTTGTAATGCACTTTTTACTTATTTATTCTATAAGAAATAAAATAATCATCTTAATTCAAACTGCATTAGCATTCTTTGGATAGAAGCTACGCTTGCCTTACAGATACACTTAAAGGGTGTTTTTTTTGACAGAACAAGCAGTTAACTTTTAGTTATGTTTCTCACTTCACTTATTTACCATCGATATAGTTAAACTTTAAATATAACCTTCGTGGGATGGTATAACGGTTAACCTGTGACGTTCGGCCACTTTATAGAACGCACCCTGTAAGCGCGACATTTATTTTTGTTGAACGGACCCTGTCTGCGCGATGTTTATGTGTCTTCTTGTAAACGCAGCGCTAATCCGAATCTTCATACTGCGGGGAACAGACGAAAGTCAGGTTCCAGCTCTCGACCCGAGTGTTATGCAGATTCAAAATTACTCCCGAGCATCCGAATCAGTGTAATTTACCAATAGGTAATTACTTTCGCTACCATTGCGGTACCATTTACGGTACGTCCAAAAAGGGGAATAATATTCGGTTTCTCAAAAATATTGCTTGAAGTACCGAGTTGGGAAATTTCGTTGTATGACGCAAAATTGAAAAATCTGCCAAAAGCAAGCGGCTTCGAGAGAAGCAACTGTAAAAACTACACCCAGGGATTGACTCAAGCTTTACACTTCCCTGAAGGGCTGATTTTACATTTTCAAAACCATTGTTAGCCACGCTTCAGATGTTCCATTTATTTTATCGAAGGGGCGGCCCCCCTGAGATGACGCCGTTCATTGTGCAATCCTGTGAAATCAGATTATAATATGTATGTTTTATTCGAAGAGATTTACCGATATAAGAAACTACTGCGTATGCAAGGCCTTTCTGCAGAATCTTTTGCAGGCATTAGCTTAGATTTAATTGTTTTGGGTTCACCTGTACGTGAACTTTTCTTTAATATTCGGATTGTTCGTTTCAAACTGTGTTTGTCTTTTTAAATAATGTTTATCTTTGTTCTTTACCGAATTATAATCATTTAACCTTATGCATGTATTTTTGTTAGCTTTTTTAAAATTTAATTCAATGCCTGTTTAAACTCAACTCTTATTTTTTTTTTTTAATTTTTATAAAGAGTAATGTGAAGATTCCTGTAAGGGCAGCTGAGAGTGATTGTTGCGCCCCTTTATTTAAGGGGCTAGTAAATTCACATGTTTTTTACTAGGAAAAATTGCGTGAAAAGGTAAGTTCCATCACACACAATCTTCGGATCGGCCGTTCAAAGTAACGTGGAGCTTAAGCAGTGCCGGGTCTAGTGATATTCCCGTTGGCGCCCTCACTTATTACGACTTTATTTCGAATTTGATTAGATTTAAGCGCGGCGTATTTTACAAAATGAACCCCCCCTCCTCCTCTGAGCTACGCTAGGGTATGCCGTCGTTTATGTGTCACAATTCTGTTTAAGCCCGTGGCAAACCACAGAGCATAACTTTTGAGTATGATGTGGAGATGCCTAAAAGACGACTTTCAAGGTTAACTTTTGGGCATATAGAGAAAGTGCTCAAATGATGACTTTTAAGGTTACCCTTTGGACATCTTCTACGGTTAACCAAAAGATGACTTTCAAGGTTAGCTTTTGGACATCTCTTATGGTTAACCTTTTAGCAACATTGAGGATGCCTTAAGGTTGCTCTATGGTTAACTAGTTTGTGACAGTTAACCTACAGGTTAACTTTGGTTGACTAATTGCAACCTTGTATTTTTGAGCAGTTAACTTTTAGATATCTTTTGGGTAACTTAGATTATATGGTTAGTTTTCAGCGACAGAGTCGTTGAATAAAAAACGATTATGTGAGTTTTTCACAAATCACAAATATTTGAAAATATTAAAATTTTTAAAGTGTTCTGTTTCTACAGGTATTTCAAACATCTTATATACTTCAAAAAATTGTATCAACAATGTGGTTCTTGGATTATTGCAAAATATCAGTTAAATTTACATTTTAATTCAAAGAGATTCTGCGACGGAAACTTAAAACGCATAGTTCTTAAACAAAGAGACTACAAATGAAGGCCTTATTTGTTGTCTTACTTGCGTAGGATACTATCGCACTTAAGAAAGTGGTGCAAAGTCAGATTTTGTAACATATTCTTAGTGAAATTTTTATTTTACATTATTATTTTCATATGTTATTAAAGATGGGTTTCGCTTGCGCTGAACACGCAATTAGTCATTAAACTGAGAAAGTACTGTCTATATCACAATTGTGTCTAAAAATTTCACTCAAATGGTATAGTTTTTGAAATTGCAAACCTTAATAATTGTTTGGATTTTAAAGAGGCTTCACTTTAAAAATGAAAAACTATGGTGATTAGATTTTTTGCTCGAGGATTTAAATACATATAAAATGATAATTAGCAACTTACCTGCCAAGAAGCAATACTTTGTATAAGATGGAACTTACCTTACTTAGTCAGGAATGTTAGTACGCCAATCAACTAACTTGAGGGTTCTTGTATGTAGCTACTTACAATTAGTTGGCTAGCTGGGTGCTGTATTAAAAGTACTGGAACATTTTCTATTCTTAAAGGCGATTCTACGCTTACAACTGTTGATGTCGAAATTTCTCTAAAACTATTGGGTGTCGAACTAGGTCACCAATTCAAAAAACCACTTGACTGAAAATTTCAAAATCTAATTCATTTAATAGGTGTAATTCTTGTAAAACTCTTACGTTCAATTGAGATAGATTTAAATTTCTGCAAAACCTTTCGTATATATCATAATCATGGTGAGGCTCTACACCCCATGAAGGGGTTTGACCTGCAAGGTGGAAGGTCAGAGCTCCCATATCCTTACTCTCATACCCGCTTGTTGCATGGCATGGCGTGGTTGTGTGGTGAGCATTACACAGTGGACAACTGCATGATTATCCCTTGTTAATTCGAACGCAGGTAGGCAATTATTTAAGGTAATTGGGTAAGCCGCCTGCCAGGTACCGAGACGTACACACACACACACACACACACACACACACACACACACACACACACACACACACTCACACACACACACATACACGCCCCGAAATATTTGTGGCAACTGTGAATAAACTCAAATTGTGGCACTTAAGCCGAAATGTAGCCGAGTGAAGTGCCATCGTTTGGGAAGCATATATACCTTGCAAATTTGTGTATACCCACCATATAAAGGGATCTATACCATTTTTTTAATTGTGGCTTCTTTGCCACAAAACTTCCATTACGGAAACTGTGTATACCCGATGCCACAATTATGCTAATTACGGAAACGTGTAAAAATAGGATGCCACTATAATTCCACTTTCATTTCTGTGTTAAAAGCGGCGTTGCCAAGTTTACCATTTCATTATTTTAAACGTGAGCTTATACTGTAACTAACTCATAACAAGACGCTACTAGAGATAAGCAAACAAAAGTAATTTATTTCAGAACAGTGTAACTAAATACATAGTTTTTAAGGAAAAATAAATGCACTAAAAAACTAATCATTTCTAAAAATTATGGCTTAGTTATTATTTTACTTTTTCATTTTCTTCATTTTGTCCAAATGGTTTTTGACGCAAAATTTTACATCTGTCCATGCTCTAGATGACAAAACAGGATTCTCTTCAATGCATTTCAAGCAGTCGACCTTTCCTGGTACAACTCCTCGTTTAATTGAACTTTTGAAAAATTTCAGTACCCCTCCCTTTTCTTCAGATGACCAAGGGCGTCTGCGATTAGTTTTAGAGGATTGAGGTTGTGCCTCTCCTGGAATAAATGGTGTTAATAATAGTTATACCTAGCTTCTTTGCTTATATTTTAAGAAACTGTTTTCGAATCAAATAGTTATGATAACCCGTCCATAATTAAATTAATAAATGCTAAATAAACTTACTTACTAGGGACTTATTTACATTTACTACCTAAGATATTACAAACTTACTTGGTGCCACCTGTACCAGAGACAATGCTGGAGATTGTGCAAAAGTACTGTGTCCATTGTTTGAGTTTACATGTCCTGCAATATTTAGAATAAATTAAATAAAAGAAGAAGGTTGCTTAAACAGTTTTCAAGATTCATTCAGTTTTGCTGGATTTCCTCTTTAATGCATTTGAAATGAGCTTACCTCTATATTGAGAAAGTTCATTTTCCCTGACCTCATTAGTTTCCTCTTCATCTTCACTTTCTTCGTCTACATTCGGCATGTCTGTGGAAAACAAAACCATTCTTTCTTCATTCTTCTTTACAATGTATTAGCTTGATAGCCTATTATTTGATAAACAATTTACAATGTTCTGAACAACTTACCTTCCAAATTTATATCCTCTAGTTTTTTTCCTGCGAATCTATTCACTTCCCCTTTATCGACAGCAATTAATAAGCGGCTCACTTTCGTCAGTTCGACAGCACTTTCATGTAATCTGTAATATTGCCGATGCACCCTAATATCGTGTCCAAGATGACGAGCAAGCCAGTCATATTCGTTTTCTGACAAGTTAAATACTTGGCATACAGTAGCTATATACTTTCTCAGCTTTGTACTTGTAATATTTTCAGCATATTCCAAACAGGCATCTGAGCATATTTTTCTGAGACAGTCGTGTCCCCTCATGTTCGAGACAGAGTTGCCAGTACGTGCAAACACGAAAGGATTTTCCTGACAAATGTCAACATTACCTCTAGTTTGGATAAGCTTGTCAATTGAAACTTTCGCATCTTGAGTAAGAAGAACCGGTACTTTCCTACCCCGTTTTCCTACGATTTCGACTATCGTGAGTTGATCCGCTAATTTCCTTTCAAAATCAGTAAGCGATTTCTTCAGTTCTTCTGTACATTGTTCAGACCACTGTGGTCTAGAAGAATAGTCACAGATGGTCATCCGCGATGCTTCCCCCGATCTCCTTTTATTAAAAAGGATTACTTTGCTTAGGGTTAAGGTAGCTAGTAAGGTCCATTTCTGGATGGAAAGATCTTCTGATAAGGATTCTCGGGATTTTGTCATTTCAGTGTCTATGTATCGACTTAGCTTAATCAAATCATTCGTTAAAGGCAGCAGCTGAGTTGCATTGATTTTTCGGTTGTACATAGTGGCTAATGCATTTGATGATATTCTTATACTCCATTCTATTTCCATAAGATTTAAAAAACACATCAAGGTTTCGTTTCCAGATAAATTACCGGCTCTTAAACAGCTCCCGCGTTTTATTGCAGCACATTTTTTAGGGCATATCCAATCTTTAGTGCTAGAGAGGGTATTTCAAATTCGGGTCTTCTAACTATGTTTTGATGTGAGACACATAATAATTTTGTAGCTTGAATAACTACGTCAAATTTCTGTGGAACAAGGTAGTCTGATAAACAACTATTGCTGTTTTCAATTTCACGCAGTTTAAGTGTAAATCGAGCAAGCTGCCTCATCGATTGTCTTATAAGCTCGCATTGAGTTGTTCCATATTTTTCAAATTGCATGGCGCCAAATTTTAGTATTAAATTGTCTTCTTTGCAGTAATTTCCAATATCGTCGTCACGCAATTTAGAAGAAATATTTGTTACAAAGTCAGTTGAGAACACTGCGCCAAAGGTGTCGTTTAAAATTGCATCACTCTCAGCAATTACGTGCCTATTGTTATCTACATTGTTTCGTTTTTTAGCAGTGCAGCTGATTTTGATGTGATGCCATAGGTGCTTCTTCAGCATAAATCCCAAGCAATGAGGGCAGGGCCCGTAGTCATTCAACACTACAAATGTTGATTCTTCCTCAGTTGGGCGCCTCACTAGGATTAGTTCACCTTTTTTTGTAGAAATAACATCACTGTTGTGATAAAAGTCACCCA
>JABXWE010030914.1:0-21650 GCA_014611495.1 Limonius californicus
TTAATGAAAAATCCTGTTGATCGTTTTGTACTATAAACACATCAACAATTAGGTTGAAAGCTAAATTTATGTGAATAACTGAATGTGCAATTTGTTCATAAACATGAATTTTTCTACTTATAAGTTTTATAAATTTATTGACCTTCAAAAGCACTCCCTAAAAAATAAAACTAGCATCAATTGCTACTTTATTTAAAATCCTCAATGTTGATTTTACTCTACAAATTATATACAATTTTGTCTATAAATAGATGTTTAACATTCTCATTATTATCCTAGATCATTATTTTAAGATTCAAAAAAACAGTTAACCGCAGGATGTTATTTGGATTCAGAAGGGTATTTAAGACTGATTTATGAGGGAAAGGGCAGGCGAGGGCGGTTCTCCCTGACATAACATTCCTCATCCATCAATTTACCCTCGAATGATTATTTAAAATTTTCTGAAATGACACCCTAGTCCCCTTCTTCCTGCCTGCTGTTATTTCAGCATCCTACTGGAATAAATTAAAAACACACCAGTATAGGAAAAATAAAAAGGTTAAACAGCCAAATAACAAACAATTCTCTTAATTTTTTAATGTTTCTTAAATTTGAGGATACTTATATAAAATCAAAATATATAGGACGATTCACGAGATAGTACTACTACATATCATTTCAAATATAGACAACTAAAATTACATTTTAAACCCACAAGAATATTCTTCTGTTGAAGACGAAGAAATATCAATTGAAATGTAATTTATGTAGGTAGGCTTAATATTATAAATAAAATAGGCCACCCAAAATACATATCACGAGGTACTGCGATATCTACATTTTATTAACGGTATTATGAACCAGAGATGCCTGTCTGCAGTGCGACTAGTTTACTTGTCTTAAGTCAAGAACCATTCAAGTCAAACGAGTTTGAAAGTGTTTTCAAATGTAGACATGTATATGTCTTTAACAGAGGAGATCTATGTGGTACAAGCAAGATGGAGCCCCCGCTCACTATCATGTAAACTGTCAAGCATATCAAAGAAGAATCTCTAATCCATAATACCGTCTATACAAATTTAGATATCCCAGAAGCTTCGGGTATATATTGTTGTTGTACCGCGAATTACCCTGTACACAGGCCTATTTTTTTGAAGGCAGTCTCGTAATATATCGCGAATCATCCTGTATACAAGCCTATTTTTGGAATGGTAGTCTCGTAATCTACTTCCAATCACCCTATATACCGGCCTATTTTTAGAATGGTAGTCTCGTAATATACCGCGAATCGCCCTGTATACAGGCCTATTTTTGGGATGGCAGTCTCGTAATATACCACGAATGATCCTGCATACAGTCCTATTTTTAGAATGGTAGTCTCGTAATCTACCGCGAATCACCCTGTATACAGGCTTATTTTTAGAATGGTAGTCCCGTAATCTACCGCGAATCACCCTGTATACAGGCCTATTTTTAGAATGGTAGTCTCATAATCAACCGCGAATCACCCTGTATACAAATCAACTTAATATTAAGTCTACATAAATTTCATTTCAATGGTAGTTTCTTTCTCGTCGGCGGAAGAATATTGTTGCAGGCTTAAATATTTATGCGCTGACTACCCATGTTCTCAGTCCAAAACAGATTAATATATCACAACCTTTGTCTTTCTAGTGACTTTTGTCCGTGGGGAGTCGTCTCATTGTAGGAAATTTTCCACGAACGCTGCTTTTCAAGACAGAAACACCATTGTGGATACATCTTTGAAAACCTTGAGTGGAACCTGGCTTTCTGAAGGGTAAGATACAATTGTTATATTATGGAAATAGGTTTGATAGTGGTCTAGGTAATTCGACAATTTGGGAAAGAATTATTATAACAAAACTCTATTAATTGTATTTTAGACAAAAAGGAGGTTGTGTAATTGTAAATTGTATTACTGAATTAAGATAATGATCGTAGGGGTAGCAAAGTTTGTAGTGTAGCTCGTCATTGAAATCACCTGCGATTGATAGCTAATTTACAAACTGTTAGTGATTGCTTTTGGAGATTTGAAATAGGTTTAACAATATCGTTAATTTTCATTTAAATTTATAAATATTTATAATCATTAATCAAATTTCTGTTTAAATGCGGACAGGTTAAAAATCATCAATAAAATCACTTATGTATATAACTTCCACTTTTATTATTTAATTTATTCACATTTTGCTACCAAAATTTACAAAATATATAGTAATAATATTTCTGCAATTTCCCCATTAACAGAGATTTAGTTTCCCATACCATAAGTATATTAAACGTACTGTTTTAGTGGGTAAAATTGATTTTTGATTTTAAAGGAAATTTTCGGTTTGGATTTCTAGATTTGAGAGAATATCTCTCCGTGCGTTTTTATGAGTGTGTATGTAATCAGCTATATCTCCAAAACGCCTGTTTCCAAAATCTAATTCAGAGTTTCGGAAAAGGAAAGTTGTGAAGGGCTTTCATACAAATTTTACAATTTTTAGCGAACTTTCTAGCTTCACAAATAAGGTAGCTATGATTTTTTGAAAATTCCAATTGTAAAAACCGTGAATCCATTTAATTTAACCATTAAGTTATTTAATAACCCACAGTCATTCAAAGAAACTGTTTAAATTTTGTCGAAAACAAATTAATTGTAAAAGTCTTACGCTTCTTCAGTTCCAGGGTATTTTTTATATTATTTTTTGAAAACGTCTTTAAGGATTTTGATTAATTTTTGTAAAGTGGTAAAAGCGTAAAAGGTTACGAGATTTTAGAGCAACTCTACCCTGAGGATTTAAGGATTTTTTGAAAATTTTGAGTTTTCTACCCTGTTATTCAGAAACCTTAAACCATGCAGGCTACAATATCTCAAGTTATTTATTGGTTTCCTTGCCCATCTTAGGTCTTAGTGCCATCCACCTTAGTGCTAGAAAGCGAGTTGGAACCAATGTAAAAAACAATACGTATAATATATCTGAAAATTAATTCGTTACAGGGTGAAACAACAAGGTGAAAACATTTCACTAAAAACGTACGCATATATCATAAATGTAGGTTGATTTTACCATATTTTTGATAATTTTTTATGATCTGTTCTAATTAATTATTTCGATCCATTGTCCACCATATTTCAATATTAGATTTGTTGTCTACTTGCTAGAAAACTGAAAATTAAAGGGTTGTTTATTAACATAGCTATGGTAACAATAGAAAACGCAAGTTTTAGCTTTGGTCACTCTAGTAGCCCCTTAAGCATAACAATAATGTCAAATATTTTTCAAAATGAAACAACTGCAAGAATAGCGCACAATAAAAGCTTTACACAGTTTTAAAAATTTTTCGAAAACGCCCAAGACTAAAAGTTTATGGCTTTATAAGACTTGAATATATACAGTGTGATTGTAAATAATTGAGGCTAGTTTGAATTTACCGCCATAATTATTATTTATTATTGTCATGTTGGTAGCAAATACAGTAAACCTGTCAGCTGTTTATTTCTCATCAGTGGCGTCTCAAATAAGGATATATATTAATTGTTAATTACGATTTAATCAATTGTTTTATCTTTTTAATTAAAACAATTAATACACACTAACCTTAGAATTTCGTCTTAACAATAAGTGAAAATATTTAAATTTATTTTAACAATATTTTATAACAATTGTTGAAAACGTCCAGCAGAAATCATAAATACGGCGACCATGACATATGTGTATTTATAAAAATCTCCGCCCCTATACTGATGTAGCCAAAACCAACATGTGAAATACACTAAAATTTGTGGCGGTAAATTTAAACTGTCCTCAATCATTTACAATCACGTTGTACAAAACTGTTTTTCATTCATGGTTGACGCTTGTCTCAGAGGCCTTCCATGAGTTAAAATATATTATACAGAGTGATTCGGAACATGTGCGAAAAACTCTAACCACGTATAGCTGAGCTTATTAAAGATCTAAATTACATAGTAATCTTTTTAAAAATTTTAAAAATATAGCTTCAAAGTTTTTTTACATCAATTCACTAAAATGCAAATAACTTTTTGTTTATTGTCCCCAATTTGTAAACTTTATTGTTTTAGACAGTTTACAGACCAAGTGAAACGTCCAGTCTCTAAAACTACACAATTTACTGCGAAAAGTGGATGAAATCTGAACCCGAAGTGAAAATTTGGTTTAAAATTTCTGTAAATTACGGTATATTTTGAAAACTAGTATTCAGTTTTCCAAAAAAAGGTCTTTACAGGTTTTTAAAAAAATATTATATTTAAGAAGTTCTTTAACCGAATTTCCAATAGAAATGACAAGTTAAATACGTTACACCTAACTTACAAAAGTTTACGCTAATATTTTCACTTTTGGGTCAGATTTTATCCACTTTTTATACACAAATTTACTTTTTTCTTAAAGCTTGGACTGTTAGCTTTCCAAAACAACGAACTTTATTAAAATTGGACAAGGAACATCAAAGTCATATACATTTAGGTGAATTGATATATGGCCCTCAATGGGGCAGTCTATGTCACAGTGAAATGCGGTCCGATCAGCCGCTTAATCGAATCCCGACTGGGGCGACCATATTTTACTTAGTTAAGTGTAGGATGCAAGTTGCATGAATGGCTAGTATGTAATGCGAAAGCGGTTCCTAGGGAGGGGGTAGTATGAATTAATGAAAAAAAGGAGAATTAATTTAAAAAAATTTGGAGCGCCATATTTGCGTAACGGTGCCGAAATTTAAAGAGACTACTAGGTTAGGTTAGGTGTTAAATTACCTCAACCATACATGGTTAAAGTTCTTCGCACAAGTTCAGAATCACTCGGTACTTATATTTAAAAATAGCTGGTTTAGTGTTGAAGTAAAAACATACAACTTATGTATTATTATAAGGCTAGTTGTACGAACATTTAGAAAATACATAAAAAAGCTATGTGTATTTAAAAACCGTTGTACAAACTCACTGTAATCAAATTCGTATCCTGCTTACGTTTGCACGTAACATTGCTTCGATGCTCTAGTAATATACTCAAAAATAGAAAGCAAGTCTGCTTGCTTCTATGCAGCAACCAACCCTTTATAGAGATTATTATAAGAAGAATAGAAGAGTTTAAGCGAAGGTTCGCCCACTTTTGCAATTTCTTGCTCAAATTGCTGTGCACATCTATTTCTCGAGATCGTAAATTCTCTTCCGTTCTGGGAATGTTACATTCTCTTCAACATCCTTAAAATTATCAAGATTGTAAATTCCAAAATCCTTGAAAATAATCTTTTGAAAATCTTTGCTTGACATTTCCATTGTTCCAGGTTTACCTGCAGAAGAAAAGATTTCCTCTATTCAACGTTTCTAAAGAATTTGGGTATTTGAAAAAATAAATCAAATTTCTGTTTATTCTTAAGCAAAGCAAATTTGTTTGTGCCACGAAATCCGAGTATTCCATTCTTTTACAAACACTAATCCTTCTGACTTTTGATCGGAGATTACAAACAACAGGTAAACCTCCGCAGGTGTCCCAAGACCCAAAGGATTCGAATTAACTTTTTTCCTGTTTATTCAAGCCCCTGCTGGTTCTGGTAATCTTCCTTGAATAGCTAATTTCCATGAAGTTAAATTCTAAACTGGCTTTACAACTTAGTAAACATTATTTGAATACAGCCCAAAGAAATAGGTAAATGTAAATGCAATCGTGTGTGCTCCAATCCAAAGCTTTCACCTGCCTTAAAAATTCTACAGTTGCATTCATCAAGATTGTAGATTAGATAACAGTTAGGAGAATAAGAATTTAACTACAACACAGTTTTTCCGTAAAGTAAGCAAAAAGGCACGGCCGAGACATTCCTATGTAAATAGGAAACCTAAGTTGAGATGGACAAGATCTTGACAGCTGAAGGTTAGGTGTTTTGTGGCAACTGCTTTAAAATCTGATATTCTTCTTTATCATTCGGTTCGCGTTAGTCCTTATAAGGAAAGCAGCCGCTAGCGATCCCAACAGAACAAACCATTGAAGACGACGTTATTTATAGCCTCTCAATGGTGAAATAACGAAGATATCCTGAACTGAGATATTTAATGAGTCATCGTAGATAGACCCGCTGCTCTTTGTAGAATCCCGTTTAAAAATTCGTTAGGTTTTTTACGATCACATAATTTATCATTCTATGATTTACAATTATTATTAATATATAGCAAATGTTATTAATTTTAGGTGTGAAACACGTCCAGGACCCGAATACATCTTACGGCACTACACATTCCAAGTGGATGGTAAATATAAACTTATTCAACACCACTACTGGGATGATTCGTGTTCATCCCCAAAGCTAACCATAATCTCAACTGGTCTGCTAAAATCCAGAAGGGATTCATTTTTACACCACGATGCACTTACTGGTATCATCAAACCGATAAATATCAGCATTGTTCCTCAAGATTTCAAGGCTGCCAAAGAATTGGATTCCTTGGTTTCATTCCACTGTCCTGGTAATTATTTTTGAGTTTAATGACTTTTAAGCATTTCAACACGCACGTTATTCTATTGTTATTTGGAATTTAGCTTCCGTTAATATATTTGCTGTGCATGTTAATTAGGAAACATAGATAAAGTTCTTGGTAGTGGACATTAAAAATTTAGGTTCTTATATTCGGCGACAAATATTTTAAATAATTTTGCTACATAAATATCGCAAAAATCTCATACTACGTCTTTTCCAGGTCATTATTGGAAATCATGGAGACGATATCAAGAACACCTGGTTTACACGAACACAAAGAACAACAACTATATATCACCTCCATATAATTTCCACTTCCAGCATCTTTCCGCAGAAGGGCAAAATTACCACGATCGCAACACCCAGCACCATCTGCATAACAGTTCGGGGGATATATCCTGCTTAGGATCCCTTCGATGGGCCTTCAACGAACTCAAACTACTAAAAGTGCAACTTCGTCCTAACTCGAATCTAATTACAAGAAACACGGCTGAAATGCACTGGGAATTGTTACTCGGAGACATCCCTTCCAGACCAAACCTCCGCGAGCAGTATACACCTACAGCGTTCCAAGTACCTTTAGTTAAAATTTCAAAGGGAGAAACTGTTATTATAAAAGGGGAAAAATATTATGTAAAATATTCCTGCAGCATCTGCCCCAATCTTATGGCCAACAAAAAAGCACCACCTCATTTGATTGAAAAGCCACGTTTGCCACCCTTCGTAGAAGGTGAATGGACTTCGCAACGGTGTGAGGTTAGACCCTTGGGATTATACTTAACCAGGAAGTTTTCATTTTCTAGTGATCTTTGGATAGGAGAACATAGATTCTACATTGATCCTTTCTGTACCTTCCCCAAATTTACCGTTACTGCTGCTGGAAATTTCGTATCGGGTACTGTGAACAACGCCCTTGATGAAGCTTTTAACATAGATTTTAAAATCGAAAGGGCTACTTTAGTAATATACGATAGGAATATGGTGCACTCTTTTCCCAGTGAAACTTGTGGTGGAGATGTGTGGCAAACTGGAATTCCTCAAGAGCTGCGTTTCACAGGTGGATGTCTTCAGCTGGGAATCCTCATCCCTTCAATCCAATACGATATAGTTAAGGTGGAAATGAACTACGAAGGGTCGTGGTTGTTATTTTTGGGACAAGCTGATACGGAAAACATGCAAAGAACAAGTGAGGGAAGGCCGACTGCTTTTCAGTTACCTTTGGTTAAATGTGGAGATGGGCAAAGTTTTCTTACAGACTCAAACTCTAAAGGCTTTAATTTCAAAGGACAACTAGATTTGCTTCTATACTGCATGCTAATGTTTTTTATGAGGTTGCTGATGTAAAGTTGTATATAAACAAATTGCATCCAAGGTAAAACAAACAGTTTTATGAACTGTTGTAACACAGCTCAGGGTTGACTCGTAGAATTTTTTTTTAAATCGCATTAGTTAAAATGAAGAAAAGTGTATAAACTTAGTAACAATAAGCATTCTAGAAGATACTTCTTTTGGATCTATTTGTGTATATTTTTACAAAAAATTATTTACAAATTCTATAGTTATTAATGATGTAATGTATACCGCCACAATAATGTAAATATTTCCACTGTACAAATCTGGATTATGTGATAAGGTCGATATTATTTTAACTTTTCTGCATCTGTAAATATAAATTATTGCTGGGGTATAAAAATGGGACAAGGTTACCAAATTGCCAAATAACTGGTACCTGGTAAAAGTCTGCACATATTTGTAGTTTAATGTAAATATTAGTTTTTGCTCAATGTTGGGAAAAATGGGACATGTTTCCAGTGATCAGCTAATTTAGTTTACTCTACATCAGTCATAAAACTAATAGATTAACACATAAGAAATCAAACTGTTTTGTAACTGAACTGTACATTTTATTATATATCTGTGTAAATATATCTATAAAAATTAGAAAAGGGGGGACAAGACTTCCAGTGAAGTAAATTAGTTTAGTATAGCAGTGACGAGGTCAGAGAAATTACAAATTTTGCTTGATATTAATATTTTTTTATATGAACTACTTATTGTAATTTCTTTCGGCTACACCACTGAAAAACAACAATACACGTAGATGTTAGTTAATTGTGTATTAATAAATGTTTAAAGTATTTAGATTATACTATGTATATGAATATGTTAAATATGATTAAATGTTGCAAGTATAGCTGGGTATTTACGTCATCAATTTCTTCGCCATTGCAAATGACGGGCAAAAAAAATATGTTTGCTTCTGTAATGTAATTACGATTAAAAGAGATTTACATAGCAAATATTAAGTTGAATTGATAACAAAATTGCTGGAATTTTTTCCAGCATCATTGCGTGTATTTAAAATCTAAAAATGTCGTTTCATTAAAAAAATTGTACAGAAAGCAGGAACGGATTGGTGGGAAAACACTCTTTACCAATACATACAGTGCTTCCCAAAAGTAACGGATAAATTCTATAAAATCGATGAGAAAAATATTTCATAAAAATGCTCGGACACGGCGATTTTTATTTTTAAATTGTCATTTAGAGATGTAATTTTCAAGCCCCCACCCCTCAACCCCTAAGCCCTAGCAACTCCAACTTTAAAATTTCAAATAGCAAAGTACCCCTTATGATACCTCATCTGATAGCTTTCTTTATGCTGAATACAGCAAAAAAAAGTTTTTCAAAATCGGTTGATAAATAACGCAGATATTTAACAAAATGTATTCAATTGAAAGTGCCAATATTCGAGCAGGCGTTGGTACGGTTTTAGCAATGTGTGGTAAAAACAATTGAAGTTTATGTTTTCAGTATGTCCTGTAAACATTGTGAAGGGTTTTGAGAAATTCAGAAAAAAAATTTTTTTTCATAAAAAAATTTTTTTTTCTCAAAAAAAAATTTTTTTTTCATTCATGCTTAAAAATACCGCATAAACGCATTAAAACGAACTGAGAACGATAGATTTCAATTATTTTTATCACTCATTGCTACAACCGTATCAACGCCTGCTCGAATATTGGCTTTCAATTGAATACATTTTGGTAAATATCTCTGTTATTTATCAACCTATTTTAAAAAACTTTTTTTTTGTTGTATTCAGCATAAAGAAAGATATCAGATGAGGTATCATAAGGGGTACTTTCCTATTTGAAATTTTAAAGTTGGAGTTGCTAGGGCTTAGGGGTTGAGGGGTGGGAGGTTGAAAATTACATCTCTAAATGACAATTTAAAAATAATATCGCCGTGTCCGTGTATTTTTATGAAATATTTTTCTTAACGATTTTATAGAATTTATCCGTTACTTTTGGGAAGCACTGTATATATGATTTGATATGTTGATTTAATCATTGAATTTATGTGTATCCAAATTTTCTAAATTGCTAGGTATCAGGGGCCTCGGTGGTCTAGTGCGGGAACGCGTTGCCACTCGAGGCCACCGCGAAATGTAGTCGATCCGCTGGGGCGAATCTCAGCTGGGGCGACCGCGTTTCGCTTAGTTAAGTTTAGGGTGCATGTTGCATGAATGGTTAGTGTGTAAGGGAAGCCCGCACCCCCCTAAAGTAATGCGAAAGCGGTTCGCGGGGGGGGGGGACGGTAGTATGAATGAATGAATGAGAAAAAAAATTGCTAGGTATCAAATTTAAATTGAAGCGACAACTAAAAGCAAGACAAACACTTTTTCTGAATTTTTGCATTCTTTAAGTAATATACAGGCTGATTTGAAACTTGGCAACATACAGATATCTTCTTTATCTTTAAACGCATTGCTACGTGAATATGTTTTACAATCAGTTATGTAAATTTACGTAAAAATACCTTTACGATGATACTTCAGTTACATACATATTTTTAATTCAAGAATAAACATGTCTGAGATTACTAAACTAAGATTTCAATATTCAGTGAAAATCGTATAGCGTTTGTAGCGCTAAATAAATATTCAGCGTGCGCTGTAATAAAAGATTTAATGATGACGAATATAACAACGACAACACAAAATAATAATAACAAAATATGCACAACTTGAATCGGAACTAGAATACTATCGGCCTCTCTGTAGTAGTGCCGATGGAAGAGTGATGGTCTTGGTATTCTTGGGATGCGCTTCGAAACCCCTCTTGCATTCCTAGCGGACGTGACATCATCATGGAGAAAGCTGGGAAAGACTGGTTGCTGTAGTAACGGATTCAGTAGGTCCCACGAATTTCCGGACACTGTGAATTTCTTGGAACCTACCGCTACAATCCCATTGACAAAATTACTTACTGTCTGCCAAATCAAATCGTAGAAGTATTTTCACGAGTGTTTCGGAAAGGGCAATTTAACAATTTGATTTTGAAAATTTCACGCCAACTGGTGCTTAATTTGTTTTGGAAATATATTGTAATGATTTCCGCGCCTAACAGAAGGCAACCCGTTTTACATATATAGGAATTTTAATATTTCGAATTTCGTTCAGGTCAAGACGACGCTGCGCGGTTTTGAGTTTAAAATTTTGGGGGGAAGGAGGTTCTAAAAGACAGTTTTCCGTAATTAGGTCAGTGGCTTAAACGTTGTCAACCTTACCGGACGTTTATTGTGAATAGTAAATTATTTATTGAAATCGTTTGTCGATTGGGAATTAGTTTTCCGCTTTGAGAGTCACTTCACAAAGGAGCTTTTCCCATAGTTGAAGGGAAACAATTCTCCAGGAAATTATTTTCCAATATAGAATTTACTCCGGTAAAGAAGATTTGGTTTAGTGTTATGCCAGAGTCCATCAACTGGTGAGTTGATTATAACCAGAAATTGTCGTCTTATCGTAATTCCCAGAATCGTAATTCTAATCTCAGATAAATTTAATTAGGCAACATTCGTACAGCGGGACTTCCAGAAATTAAGACGACACAGTAGAAAAATTCTACATTTATACGTATTGTTCAAATTGATACGCTGCCTCGCTGAGTAACCTTGTGAGGGTTTTTTCCCGACACCTGGGTCTATCGATAGAGAATCTGGTGTATGGTCGAGCTGATTGCCGCTACGTATTGATCAAGGGAAGTGCATTTTTAAAAACTGTATAACTTTGTCTTGTTGTTTACGATTTCATTATGTTTATTTAAGAATTAATTTATTAATTGAATAGGGCCAATGAATTGTGTCATTGGGATTTAATTGGGGTTATGTGTACATATGAAATACTATTGTAATATTCCATATTCCAATTTTACGTAAAGCGGATATACAGCGGGTACTCCAATAGTGGGTTGATAGTGCGTTTGTAAAAGTTCACGCCTTGACGATAATTTTTGATCGTTGATTACGCGTGTATGACGCGAAGGCCTTTGCAGTTACGGAATGCGCTAAAAATTTCTAGCATATGGTTGTGTAGCGGAATAAAGGTCCTAAAAATTGTTTGAATGTTGCCAAGTTAATTTTCGTTATATTCCGGTAGAGTAACGTAAACTTGGGACTTCTACTTTTATTTTAAATCATTGTTCTTGCATAGAAATTTTAGAACTGTGAATGGGTTTTGTTGGTTTATTAAGTAAACAGAGATTTGGTTGCAACTTGTCTTTTATTTTACGACGAATTATTTGGATTTAAGTCTACGTAAAGGACAGATAGGAAGATATAAAGGTAGGTTATTATCTATCCTGGGGTCCGACTTCTCATTTAGCACCTCGGACCATGCTAGAAAATTATAAGTCGGTGGCGCCTATTAATTATTTGTTTTGAACCTACTCCTTCTTCGATTGGGTTTCCGGGAATCTGACATCTGTCAATGTGTAATTGTCTACCTAAACAGCGGCGGAGTGATGAGGGTGTTTTTGTAATTCAACCAATTTTTGTATATAGTAAAGATTAAAGGCGAGACAATATTTATTTAAAAATCCTCCCGTGGTTCGGAGGCCACATTAAGTTGTAGGTCCTCTATGTCTGTGGCATTCTAAACGCGCAACGCAGGCATAGGTGAGAAGATCGCTTTGTCTAGTAAGAGATAAAGCACTTGACGAGGCTGCCAAAGATACGAGACCCATCCGGAAATTAAAGACCGTTTAAATATTTCTGCCGAATGAAAGGCGTAGTCAAATTGGTACATTGTGGGGTGCTTTAGTCACACGTCATTTTATCGTCGTTCTGTCATTGTATTCAATTGTATAATAAAGCGCTAAAATGTACACTACAATTGAAAATTCTCCAAGTGTGAAATCTGCGCTGTGATTATTTTTTCATGCAAAAAACGATAACGATGTCGAAATTTACCGTATGCAAGATTTATAGCCCATGAGAGAAGAAAAAGTCAGACACTGGTATAGGAATTTCAGAAACGGTCGAACACACGTGCAGGATGAGGAACGACGTGGAAGATCTTCTTCTGTCAACCACGATCTTGCGGAAAAGTGAACAAAATAATTCGTGCGTGAAGATTTCGGAAATGGCCCTAAATTTTCCTCAATTGCCACTTACAATATTGTATGAAATTGTCACCAACAGACTACGGTACCACAGTCTTGGTGCAAGGTGGATGCCAAAGATGTTAACAGATATTCACAAAAATCAGCAAATTTCCCTTCGTACGCAAATGTTGAAAACAAGCAATCAATGCAGTGGAGTTCCGCCAAAGTCAAAAGCTTCTAGCAAACCTTTGAGAACCGAATGCTTATAGCTACTGTTTTCTGGGATAAGGAAGGTAGGTTGATTGCCTAACGTGGCATGACAATTAACCCTGCAGTGGGTGTGCGGTTGACACTGGTCAACCAGCTTTTCTGATTCTCGCGCTTTTCCTAACTGAATGGTTCTGCGGATATGCGGGTTTCAGTAGCTGCGTCTCTAAAAATATCTCGGCAGTAGGGTTTTGAGTTTGTCAACAGTAAGAAGTTTACATATGGTAATCAGTGAATTACATTACAATTGACGAGCAACTTTTGGCTTTTAGGGGAAGGCGTTCATTTAGGCAATATATTCCCAATAAGCCTGCCAAGTATGGCATAAAAACGTTAGCTCTTGTCAATGCCAAAACTACTTACCATTTTCATCTAGAAAATACCTCGGTGTTCAACCAGAAGGTCTTTATAGACAAAGTAACGCTGCGCAGACTGTTGTAATGAGATTAGTTAAACCACTTAGAGCAGCAAATAGAAATATTACTGGAGATAACTGGTTCACCAGTGTTGCTTTGATCAAAAATCTCAAACAAATAGGATTAACGTACGTCGGCATGCTACGAAATAACAAGAGAGAAATACCTATGAACCAAAAACCAGAGAAATCTTCAATGTTTGAATTTCAGGTAGACTGTTTTTTTTGTTTCTTATTGTCTGGTAAAAAACAAAACAGTTGTAGTTATATTCACAGTGCATCACGATGATGCTATTGACGGAGAGGCGGGTGCTGCAAATATACCAGCAATTTTTACATTTTGTAACATGACAGAAGTTGGAGTGGGTTCAGTATCAATCAAGACGCTGGCTAATGGTGGTATATTACAATCTATCAAGAGATCCAAAAAACACTGATCCTCAGCGGGCTGTGGAATGAACTAAAGGAATGTTTATAATGTCAGATAAATTAGCTATCTTTTTTTGATACGAATCTAGCAGATTGTTAAAATGATTTTTAATACATTTCAAAGAGCATTCATTATTGAATCTTACTTTCGGAAAGGCTTTCAAGTTGACGGAGAATGGACCTATTCGATTCCTCCTTGTTTTGTGGAATTCCGAGAGAGGTATCTCAATGAAATTATTACATACCGAAAACTTTATGCTTCGGTTAAGAATTTAGTCAGCAATTTTCGAGAAACTGGAAGTGTTGGAAGGAAAGGTGGTACATAAGATTATCTTTTTTTCTTCTTCGAGAACTTTGTCTCGTATCAGACGCAGCGATCTCCTCTTCTACGCCTCTATTGCGCGTTTTAGGGCCAGATTCAGAGACCTCCCTAATTCTCCACTCACACTCATTGCTAATTCCTCCCTAACCTCACCGAATGGCATTCATAAATGATAAACGTGAAATGAGTGACTCAACAGTCCCTAAATAGTTAATGGCAAATGAGTGAGATTTTAGTCAGGCTTGGAGTACCCTTATTATTAATAAAGCTTCAATAACGCTAAACACGAATGGTAAAACGTTAACACGGATGGTAAATTATATAAGTTTGGACGAAAATTCTGTTAATTTATTTTGATTTGGTAGTTTTTAATGTTAATTGTGTACCTACTAAACATGATGACTGATGATTTTTTGGAATTCATTCGTTATATTGATGAAGATGTCTATGTATGTATATATACCATGAAAGATCTAAAAAAAATTGTAATTTACATATATCCAATCTATTTTTATAGAAATATTTTGCGAGATAACCTCAATCCGCTAGAAAGGCGCTCAAATACTGAGCTTCTAGAGAGAGTGCGATTTTCGAGGCGCTCGATCGTAGAGATACTTTTGCCGATGGCATATCCGCAAGACCAAAACCCAAATAATCAGGGACTGCGTTTTCTTGCAGCTGGAAGCTACCAGGTATGTTCTTATTAATTGTTGAAAATTTTATGGGATTATAATTATGTTTGTTTAGAGGGTTTGTGGTGATATTGTCTCCGTCAGCCAGTCATCGGTATCAAGGATAATCCACGAAGTTACTGAGCAATTATCACAAAATCATGCACAACATGTGAAATTTTCAAATAATGATGATTATCGTACCACTAAAAATAGGTTTTTTTCAATTGCTGGTTTTCCTGGGGTTATTGGCTGTGTTGATGGTACCCATATTGTAATAAAGAGTCCTGGGGGCCTAAACGCTGAAGTTTATCGGAATCGCAAAGGACGGATGTCGTTAAACGTCCAAGAAGTAGCTGGGCCTTGCTGTGAAATCCAGGACATTGTTATTCGCTGGCCAGGTTCAGCACATGACAGTAGAATTTTTAACAGTAGTTCCGTTTGCATGCGCCTAGAACGTGGTGAATTACCTGGTATTTTGTTGGGCGATAGTGCATATGCACAAACCAGATACTTGTATACTCCAGTGTTAAACCCAACAACCAAAGGGCAAAATCGGTACAATTTTGTCCACATTAGGACAAGAAATGTGGTTGAGCGCACGTTTGGGATTTGGAAAGCCAGATTCCGTTGCTTAACAAATCCCTTACAATATAACTTGAGAAGCATAACAAGAATAATTGCAGCTGCAGCTGTACTTCACAACATAGCAATAAGCCAAAGAGAGCAGCTTATCGAAGAACAGTTTATTGCAAATAATATTGTACCTAATCCACCTGCTCTCATTCAAATGCGAGGAAATGCTATTCGAGAAGCTTTTATACTACGACATTTTGCACATTAATAGAGTAATTTTTGTATTCATTATTTTTCTCATGTTTTATTTCGTTGTCCATGCTGGATTCATACAGAAAACATTTATTTATACCCTACAATTTTTAAATAAAACGTAATTTTATAAGAAATATTTTATTTACATTTCAGTTTTTATTTTCTCCTACTTGATACACTCTTGAGCGATTTCCAAGACCACCATAAACCGACACGCAGCAACGCTCAAGAAAATTAGGTTAAGTCATACCGTATCTGACGAACGACTCGTGAAGTTGGCAGTTTAGTAACATTCAGGGTTGCCTATGCATCTTTTAGTAAAATTTTCACTACCAATCGTTCCGCGAATGAAATTTTTGACAGATAGTCCACTCAAATCTAACTCAGGTTAGTTACTCATTTCTCACTGTCTCTGAATATGAAAAGTAAGGGTGAAGAAGGTTCGTACTAACTTGAGTGAGAAATTAGTGACTAGCAAGTTGAGTGTGAGTGGAGAATTAGGGAGGTCTCTGAATCTGGCCCTTAATGTACCACAGACATAAGGGACTAGGAATTCAACCCCAGATTTTCAGTGTAGAAGTCTAACGCACTGACCTGTAGCCCAAGATAAACTCTAACTTTTCTTCTCATCTTTCGTTTATTGCGACTTTCGTTGCACCGCCTTTAGATGTATAGTTTACTCACTGTAAATGCAGTAAACGTTTAAAATGAACCATTAGTGCGATATGTAGTGCGAATCTAAATGAACTATATTAATTTAAGTATTTTTTAAATCAATGCCATCGCCAATAGACTTCTATACTGAAAATTACACTGCTATGTCCTTCTTTCTAGAAAATCGTTAGTCAAACTTATAAATAAAACACATTTAATAAATTTCATAACCTTACACCACTAGGCGAATCCGTCCCTGAACACGACTGTTGCAAAAATGTGTTTAAATCTATTCTTAAACATTCGCAAATCTCACAGCAAATATTTTCACCCTAAACACACAAAAATGTCTGAGTCATTTTATAAAGATGTATAAATTTAACTTGACTTATCGAGAGGCTTTTTCAACGGCACTGGAATCTTGTAACTAAAAACATAATACAAGGAGGTCCTTCAAAATTGTTTAAACACGAGGCTGTAGAACGTTGGAAATAAAAAGCCTTTCGCAAACAGTACCTTATAGTACGTAATAACATAATGCACTTGTACTGTATATTCAAATGATGCAGTTTCAGAACAGCATAGATTAAGGGAAATTTCATGTTGACGTTATCATGTATTATGCGTGTTCCCAACACGTTTACGTGAATTGATTGGACACGTACATTACAACCGTAGTACCAAATCGAATATATTAAAAATGCGATATAAATCGGAGCACGTATAATACGACGCCCCCAGAAAATCGTCTGCTCTTATAATCCTCAGAATAAATACAAAGTAATAAATTATAAAAGATTATACAGCAACCATGTAAAATGAGTGTGCCATTCTTTTCTCTGTTATTCTGTTTTTAGCCGTGGTGTAAATATCCAGGTAAGACTCATTCCATATTAATACACAATATAAAAGTTTCCATTTTTTAGCATTACTACTTTTAGAGAAAATTTAAAAAGTATCCAAAATGGACTTAACGTCCACTGCAGCCCCAATTGATGTAACAGCACAGGTGATGTTTTCGTGGGTTGATTATGCCCTTTTTGTTATAATGCTGGGACTAAGTTCATTAATTGGCGTTTACTACGGTTGCTGTGGTACCAAACAAAATACAGCCAATGAATATCTTCTGGGAGGAAAAACTATGAGTGTTTTTCCTATTGCAATGTCACTAATCGCCAGGTAAAATAATACATAAGGTACAAACACGAGAGAGTTTCTCGCACATTGTAATTTTTGTAGTTGATATTGATATCGATTATATTCTAAAGGGAATTGGCTTATATTCTGAAAGTTGTCGTGACGATTACCGAATCGGTATTTTCAAACCGAATTTTGTTATTAACCGGGACCCTAGTTAAAAATTGTTTCAAACGATTGAAATCGGTGGTCAAAATTACAATGAAACTTATTCACAACTCACGGTTTCGTTCGTTTCGTTCTTTAAGATTTCAAAATTTTGGAATTATTAGCTTTTCAGACAGGGCGGTTCAATATAGAACAGGTTCGAACAGCTTTATGGCCATTTGCTGCTTCCCAAGCTCCATTATCATCATCATCATCATGTGGCAGCGTTATTATTCCATCTTTGGACGTACGCCTCCCCTAAACTATTCCAGTTCCAGTTTCCAGTTTGGTCCATCCATTGACCATTGTATTCCCCATCCACTGTACTCCTGCTGTTTGTTATATATCATCTCGCCAACTTGTAGGCGATCTACCACGATGCCGTCTTCCTATCCTCGGCCTCCACTCTGTTACCTTTTTACTCCATCTACTGTCTTCTGTACGCATCACATGTTCCGGATCCAACCAATTGTTTTCCTATCTTGCAGTTTCAGGCCAAGCATAGATCTTTCCATGTCTCTTTGCACTATGCGAAGCTTTCTTAAATTAGCTTCTTTTCCGGGCCATCTTAAGAGCTATACACAGAATCGTTGACTGTTTTACACTGATACTTCTCTCAATATTGGCGTTGTGAGGGTCCTCAGTCATTAAGTTGATCTTCTGATGATAGCAGATCCTACGGTAGTTTGCGTTTAATTCGTTGGTGAATGGATTTTTCTTTTAAAATGTAATGGACTGCGCCTGGACACTCACTAAGTTTACTGTGAAAAGTTTTAATGCACTTTTTTATATACGTCTCTACAGTGGGAATTTGTAGGTCTTTGTGTATTTTAGTATTTTGAACAAACCAAGGAGCGTTTGTTGCTATACGTAACACTTTATTTTGGAATGTTTGTATATTTATCACTGTTGTTTTAGCCGCTGCGCCCCAGACTGGGCTGGCATAGGTTATGACTGGTTTGATGATGATTTGTAAAGCAGTAAGGAACAGTTTAATTGAAGTGGTGTTTTACGGTTTAAAATCGGATAGAGTTCTGACAATCTTGCGTGGCATTTACTTAACTTTTTGTTTATATGTAATCTCCAGGTCAGGCGCCGGTCGAGGTGAACTCCCAGGTACTTGACACCTTGATCAGAGGGGTTCCAATTGATGAGGTAATCGGGGACTGCCCAAAACGCCGAATGCCCAAAACGCCGACTCGATATTTCGCCCAAAACGCCGACTCCCATTCCGCCGACCATGTCCAAAACGTCGACTCGTGTCCAAAATGCCGAACGGCGCTGAACGACGTCACATCGTTCGTGAACATCGGCGTCGGAGCCGAATACGAATCTAAATTTGTATTTGGTCCAAAACGCCGACTGCACATCGATTCGGCGTTTTGGCCATTCGGCAAAATGTCCACGAACGCACCTATGAGCCTTGTCCAAAACGCCGACCGCAAAACGAGTCGGCGTTTTGGTCATTCGGCGAAACGTCCTATAACGCAAGTACGAGCCTCGTCCAAAACGCCGACCACAACCCACGTCGGAATTTTGATCACTGGGCCACTATCTATGAGAAACATTACAAAATCGTTTGAGCCGACTTTGGTTTATAAATTTTTCAAAATTTGACTTCTATTTTTTTAATTTCTTATTTTTCGGATAATTTTTTGTTTTGAACGGTAGGTACATTTTTGGCACCACATTTTAAAACACCGCGTATATGTTAAATACAGGGTGTATTAAAAACGGCGGATTATATTTACATCGCACGCTTCTACTTTCAAAACCGAGCAAAAAACTCTAGTACCAATTTGGTTTTATACGAAGAGTTTTTAAATTATTACCAACAGAAAGTTTTTTAATTTGGCAACGCTACCCAACTTAAACCTATAATAGTGGCAATGCAAGAAGATCAAAGTAGGATTAAAATGAAAACCGTACCTGCCAAAGTGTCGAGAGATTTACCTCTTAAAGTCAGCGCTTCCCAAACAATTTTAAGATAATAAATGCGTTGCTGTTAACACCTATTTTATTAAAAAAATCGAATCAAGGTTATTATTTAGCTAACACCAATAAATTAAATTAATTGTACGTAAAAATTATTCTTCGAACGGATTTTTTACTTATTTGTAGAATATGTGCTGCACGTTATACATAACTAGTAAAACGAACAATCGCACCCATATTTTCTCTTTCCAGCTGCTTAAACTGAAGCACATTCCAAATTAAACTCGCGCCATTTACCGTCTGAAACAAAATGCCTCATTTCGGATCTGCTTAAAAGTATAGATGATTACACGCCAATAATTCGCCTTTAACTGCATTTTCGTATTTCCTTTATCTGCCTAATTCAAAATGTGTGAATAATAGCTTTCTTAGCAGCAACTCGTTATGAAATCCCCTAATGACTATTCAAAGAAACACAAATTAATCGTTTCTTATTGCTTTTGTATGAATTATGGGTAATTAAAATTTTTGCATATACGTACTACTATATAGGTACAATGTAAAAATAAATGCTAACAAACTAGCAGCTCCGTAAAAAATGGTTCAAATCCTTTATGCAGTTTAAATTTATATTTTTTTGGTACCCTGGTCTCTGCTAGGCTATAAAAGACAGGAGGCTCAGCTAGAAAAGGATGCAGTGTCGCAACTTAGGGTTTTCCTGTTAATCCTACTCTGGTCTTCTTACACTGCGACTCGTTTACCAATTTGGTGTTAGACGAAGAGTTTTTAGATTATTAGCAATTGAAAGTTTTTTAATTTGGCGACGCTGTCCAATCAAACCTAAGAGGATGCATGCATTTAGTTACCCTTGATCGTATATTGTAATTAATTCAATTACAAAATAAAATAAAGTATGTACCAACGTCCTTAATGTCATTTTTCTATAAACGTCAGTAAAAGTTTAATTTTTAACGCATGCTGTCAGTGTCTAAAATGTCATTTTAACGCACTGGTGTTAAAAGTAAATGACGTGATTTACTATTAATACTGGTGCGATATTATAAAAAATTAAGAAATTTTAAATCAAAGGAATATTTATTTACTTAATTGACTTACTAGGCAATAACTCGAAAGTTATTTTATTAGCAGTGATTTTAATTTTGTTCGAAGGGATGGGACACCCCGCCTTCGGCGTTGTGTCCCAAACTTCCCTTCTCACAAAATAAAATGTCACTTTTAGCACTTGTATCATAAATATCTATTTTGAAACATTTGCAAGTTTAAAAAATGACCTTAATGACAATCTGTTTGTCATACATGCAGCTATCTATTTAATTTTAAAACTTAAAATCCAAAAAGTACTCCAGCAACGGCTTCCAAAGATACAAACAGCAAAGATTTTGTATTGTTAAAGACTAAATTATAAGTAAACTGATTACCAAAATAGTAAAATTTATATTTGATTACTTATTTTACTTGCTGGACTATGAGTTATGAATACTATTTAAATGTATTTTTCAACGATAGTCGAAATTTATTACAAAGTTTGGTTACTAATAACTCCATAATCAAAGGTATTAAAGTTTTTTGCTTGGTTTTCAACGTAGGTAATTAAATAATTGTGACAATCTTCGACGCTCATCTTAAGCAAAAAAACACCAAACAAAAGTAGCTTCCGCTATGTCCAGAACCTCCTGATTTATAAAAATTCGGCAAAAATTAGTTAGGTACCTTAGCACCTACCAAATATTTACTTACGGAACATGTACAATATCGTGGTCAAAAGAACCGAAAGGGTGTTTTTAGAGTTGTAGCCGGTGGTGGGTAGTATCTAGATAGATGTATCTAGATTCTGGATGAAGGTACTATTTTAGTATCTACTCTGTATCTAGATACATTTATAGAAGCGGATCTTGTATCTG
>JABXWE010030916.1:0-41030 GCA_014611495.1 Limonius californicus
CTATTATTATTATTAAAATATAAATATGAGATTAAACGAAGTAAGGCAAGGAACAATTACCAAATTAGGTAATATATGTCAAAAAGTAACTTATTTTTTAAATTTCAAACAGCATAACTTAAACATTTTTTACAGTTAGTGTAAACTATACAAAATACGTTTAGAAACTTTAGCAAAAATTATCGTGATATCCCAAAAAATTCATTTGGATCTGTAAAGTTTCACATCTACCTGCTTGTAAGGAAGGTTTGCTTTGTTAGTTCTGTTACTAACCGTAAATCATTAATGATAAGCGGTGGTTAACCCACCGCTCCAAAGCGCAACCACAAAAATGTATATGAATTGACGATTTCACCTTTGGTGCTGGCACGTCCCCACAAGGCCTTGATCATTTACAAGAGTTTAATATTAAAGCTATTTCTGGATAAACAATAGATGAGGTAGAGTAAAAAGAATATTCGCAATAACTTATCGGCTGTTAGTTGTCGCATGATTGTAAATAATATGGATTTATCTGTAAGCACATCTAAACGTTAAGGGAGTTAAAATACAAGAGGTAGCGCACCTGCTACCTTACAGTACAATTAATAGCAACGCTTAAATACGAACCCGTTTTTAATGTATCACTGGGTACACGAAATATTTCAGGATTAACTTTTTCGTTGTGTTGTATGTAGTAATCGAACCCACATTACAAAGCTGAAATAGGAACTTTTAGCAGCGAATTGGTTAATAAAGTGTATATCATTATTTAAGAGCTCTTCTAAACACAGTTCCCAGATGAAAAATAGAGCATTAAAGGTAGCGTGCGCGACCATATACTGCACTTGAATGCGAATCAAAAGCGAGTCTCACCGAATACAATAAAGCTAACTATTTAGTATAATTGTTTTCAATTTTAACTTGAAGATGACGGATACTATGCTTTTGGTAACTATTATATCTGCTAACAAAATATCTATAAGCTACCAGGGATATGTCGTATCTTTGCAGATAAAAAACCCTTTTCTTCCAATTAAGATTAACTTTGGTTATTTGGGATTAGTTCAGTACGTACTCAGACTTAATGGAAACAGCTCAACTGGACACACTACGAGTAAAAAATAGCTAAGCTTAGACTTACTTTAAGCAGCGAAAATTGATGTTTTAAACCAAATTCTCAGGTATCCAACAAATTTACTTCGCCTAGTTACCACCTCAACTCGCCTGTTAGACGCTGCAATTCATAAGGTATTAAAAGTAAAAGTTCGTTCTTGTAAAATCCAGATTTATCACAAGCTTTTCCGTAATAAATTCCCTAATAAACATAACTGTAGCTATTGAAGCAACGTAAATCCGCACAATTTTAAAGACAGGCATATTCAGGAAGATGCCTCGTAAATGAAATGATTTATATTATAAATAAGTTGGAAAATGCCACCGACGTTTTAATATCAACGCTAGGAGGGATTTTGTTGTTACACTAGTGACAGCGTAGCTGTTTAACAAATATTGACTATTCTCAGTCCAGAAGCGGTTAGAACAGTATCTTCCTAATAGGTGAATGGACGGAGAAGGAGCGACATACTCTGATTTAGCTCTCCTCATATCGGGGCGTTTATTTGTAATACGATTACAGACTTACCACAAGATATAAATCAAGAAGGTACCTATTTCTATTTCGCCAAACGATTTTGCTGAATCAGAATTATTGCTTAGTTAAAAAATGAAAAACAGTTTGAAAAATTGTCGTAAAACCTAATTTTAAGTGCTGATTTTAACGCGAAGTTGCTATCACCTAAATTAATGCAAAACGAAGTACCATCTATGTGGATGGTTCATTAGTTGTTGTCCCTAACATTGAACGACAAATGATTAATTTTTTTTCCTAGGAACGTCAGATATTGACATTAATATATGCTAAGTTGCAGGTACCTCTTGTCTTGTTTATAAGTTATGTCAACATATACCAGGTGCTGGACCACCAACAAATGTAGTTACTCAAGAAAGTGTTGATTGAAAAAATTTTCCACAAGGAACTGGGTCGGAAAAAAGTCTGGATGGATTCCAAAAATGTTGTAACCTGATCAGAACCGGGCCAGGTTCCTCACTGCTGCGAGTAATTTGAGATTAATGGACACGGATTTGGATGGATTTTTGTAAAGATTTGTAACTGTAGATGAAATCTGGGTTCATCACTTTGATTCAGAGTCAAAACGGCAGAGTGAGTTCCTCTTGTCGATTACTTACACGTGGGCACACAATAACGGGAAGCTATTACACAAAACTCATACCAACAGGCAATTGAAAGCGGCGTTCTGTATCACCAACACAACGCTCCTGCTCACAAGAGCTGTGTTTGTATGGCTACTATCCACAATGCTGGATTTGAAATTTTAGGACAACCCCATATTCGCAAGATCTGCTCCCCAGTGACTTTCATATGTTCCCCAAATTAAAAGAACATCTTCGGGAACTCATTTTTCGGACAATGATGGCTGCTGTAAATGAGGGGTTTGCAGTGCAGGACAAACAGTTTCTTCCTAAAGGCATTCAAGCTGTGCATCATCGTTATACTATATTTATTAATCGTTGAGGGGATTATGTTGAGAAATATAATCGTTTCAAATGTCTACCTCATTTGCTTCCATATCAGGGACAATAAATGATGACCCATCCTCGTACTGTATCTAATCATTTCTAAGTAGAATGTTGTTATTTGCTCATATAGTATGTATTAATAATTGGCAAATTGAGCATACTATATGTACAATAATAAGCTATTTGCACATATTAAGATATTAATAGGTACTCTAATAGTAAACTAATTGATTAGATTATTTGTAGCAGGTATAGATATAGTGTAGATCTTCGACAACCTCCTATTATTATCAGAGCTACGGTGATAATAGAAAACGCTCTTTTGAGTCACTTTAGTAGCCTATTAATGATTATAATATAAATAAAATATATCTGCCTCCTTGTAAGAATTTTGAATGAGACAGTTAACAATAAATTTAAACATTTGTATATATAGAAATCTTCAATCAACAAACAGACTTCTCTGTAACTTTAATGTCCTCCTACATACAGGAATACTTAAATGCTATGCATTTTCAGTGCTACTGTATGACATGGAAATGCAGACCGTTACTGAAATCTTAGAAAAGAAAATGTATTCATTTGTAGTGAATGTTTTGTGGACTGAGAGGATAGAAGGTATAGATATATCAAAAATGGTGGGAAGGGGAAAAGTCGTATACTTTGGGCACTTAATGGATAAGGGCCAGTATAAACTCCTGCAACTAGTAATACCAGACAAATTACAAGGTTCACGGGGTACTAGACAGAGGAGAACATCCTGGTTAACGAATATAAGCACATGGTAGAGCAACACAACCGCATTCCTATTCTGTGTTGCTGTGCCAAAAATTGCTGTTTGTTGCCAACCTCCGGTAGGAGACGGTACTACAATATGAAGTTGTACATACATATATACCATTATTTTCCTGGTTTTCAATATACATTTTTGAAGGGTAATATACCTCCCCTGATTGAACGTGAGTTTTCGGTGTAAGCATCCGACCTGCACAATAAATCATTTATTCCCCCAAAAATATTTAATAAAATCAGAGGTATATCCGCGGTATAGCAACAAACAACATTATGAGCGGGTAGTGGTTCTAATAAATTTTGAACTTTATATCCACAAAACATTTTTCTGGTATTTTGCGTTATATGCATAGTTCTATAATCTTGAATAATTGTTCCTTATACTTTTTTCGGTTCTCAGACTATTAAGGTTTAAAAATTATAAATTCCTCTTACTGTTTTCTTGGGGACCGCGGTAGAGTAATGGCCGCAGCGCTTGGCTTCGGAGTTATTCTACCAAAGTCGCTCAGGTTCGAATCCTGAGCACTGCACTTTCCCAGGGTGTTTGTGGTGTCTGGGGCATGGGGTTTTTCAAAGGTGGGGCATGTTAGACCTGTGAATAGCACGAAATGTGCTGAGCCGGGGTAAGCTGGGGGGATGGGAATCTTGGAGCTGCCTTTGGCAACTCCACGATTCTTTAAAAAAAAATTATTTTGTTGCCAACTTTCCTTTCTTCTTTCACTTCATAAGCTGTTTTAATGGAACATTCATTCGTTGCCACAAATGCCCAATTATAAATACATAGTGTGGGTAAAAATAGCCAGATATTCATACATACTGTATTTGCAAACAGTCAGTTATTAACACATACAGTATGTATGAATAGCCAAATCATTACTTTGAATGCAGGTGGGTGTACAAAATAACAATTCGTGTCATTATCACCCTAAGCCGTTTCCTTAAAGAACAGAATATTAAAGCATTTTGCTTTATGCAGTGCGAGTTCTGGCAGGTGTGCAGTGCGTGCATGCATGCAGGCGGTCGCATTTTTAGAGCGTCCGGGGTGCTCTCTTTATTGTGAACTTTTAAAGAATAAAATTTAAATTTAAAAAATATATTAATTGTTAATGTGTTAAGTTATAATGAGTTAGACTAAACTTCGCCTTTCTGATTATGAAAATCCTGATGTCATCCAAAATAATTGTTAAGAGTACAATTTTATCTAACGATTGTTCATATAGTCCCTCATTTCCATTCAGGAAAGGTTTGAAAATCTACAAGTATATAATAATGTAATATGTTTAAATATCCTTCTAAATTTCGATAAATGAGTGACTTCTATTTAGCAAAGGAAGCAAATTTTAAACGTATTGATGGTCTGGAGCTCTTCAACAAGCTGGGAACGTATAAAGTTTATCAGTGGAATTGCAGATGGTTAGACCTATTAAAAAACAACATATGTAAGAAAAAATATTTTGATGTCATCATTTCATAATCTATTTATAACTTTGAGAATTCTTCTAGCATTGCCAGTTAATGTAGCATCAGGTGAAATGATTTTTTCAAAACCAACCTATTGACATAAGTCAAGAGGTTTAGTAATCTAGGACTGTTGGCTATAGAGAAGGAATTGTATGAAAGTTTGGAATTATTAGACATAACTGACGAATTGGTAAATAAGTAAGCAAAAAGAGTGCACCTTTAACACTGTGGATACATACATTCAGTTACTTATGTATTTTATGTGTGCTATTTTTGTACAGTTTTGTTTTGAATTTACATCTTCTTCTGTGTATAGGCCTGTTAATTACCTACAATGAGTAAGTTCTGTGAGACTTCTTTGCACGTACCGGGCAAGGGGCTAACCTAACCCATCAAACAGAAAAGAACAGTTTTATTACGCGGTTTACGATTGTTAAAGATGTTCGTATGACAACCGGGACCGACGACTTTAAGTGCCTTTCGAAGCACAATTGGTTGCAACTACCATCATATTGGGCCACCCATCCGAGTACTGACCAGTGCGTATTGTTCTGTACTGCGAATACCGTATGACCGGCGTCCGCAGTGATGTGATGTGCAACCGATATGAGAATATTAATAAAAAAATGTGTATACGCTACATATTATACAATATTATTATATCATATTTTTAGCCCTGCCAGCTATATAAAGCAGTGTGAAAAACTTCCCCCGTGGGTTAGGTTAGGATTCTAACAGCATATTTACTTGTACTCGATCCGCGTTAGCATAAGTGGCAGGCGGCTAACTACCCAGAACCGGCTTTATATCACAAAACAGCATTTCGAAAGACGTATCATTTGATGTCAGTATAGACATAGTGCCATTTAATATTTTACTTATGGTATAAACGGATTGGGGGAGTGATTGCCAATACAAAGCTAAATACAGAATCAAAAGCGGCATTAGCTTTACTTCAATTTGGTTTTCACTGTCATTCTTAAATGAACCACTTGTACATGAACTAAAAGTTAATTTTGAAATTAAATACACAACAACAAAAGTCTTATTAGAAATAATTGTGTCGATCGCGCCGCGACTTACAAATCCTGTAGATAGAGCAGTAAAACAAATACAAGGTCTGAACTTCATAAGCGGTAAGTTCGTAGTGTTCCTGCTGGAGTTTTTCTTTTCTTGGCTGCGAGGACCTGATAGTAGTAAGACTTTAATCGTTTGATTTACCAACGTCTCATTGGTGCGAAGTTTATTAAAAATAACTAAATAACCACCTCCGTAAGCAAAGATAATAAGTCTTTGATCTTAGGATAAAGAAAAATATTCAGTAATTCTTTTCTGCACCAACCGACGTTATCTTTGATGGAATAAACCATTTCAAAGTAAAATAAATTAGCAGTAGAAGCAAAATGAGAATAATAATAAGAAAAAAAGCCTACGGGAGAACGAAAAGCGATACTAGGCAATTGTAATTGAAAACTGCTGTAACGAACCTTGCGGTGTAGAATAACTCATATAAGTAAATTCATGTACTTGTTTTAAAGTCTACTTCAAACTCAAATTCCATTAAGCCAATTGTTCTGGTCCAACAATGCGTTTTCTATCACTCGTAACGGATTCTTATGCATTTTCCCATATTATGGTTTTTTGTGTTATATTTTTCGGATTTTTTCCTTGGTGTCACATTAGGCTTGTTGCAACGGAAACTGCTCGAGTGTGAAGTATGAGATCTGTTTTCTCAACAATCACGAGCGTGAATCAGGCAGAACAAATTGCAAGAAAATATACCTGCTAGTGGGAATCGCTCGAACAATGATTTCTATATTGCACATTCATAAAATACTCGGCCTTCCATTAGGTAGCTATAAAACTCGTTAGCCTCAGTACACAATAAGAACTCTTTGCTGTATGTACAACAAAAAATAAAACGATTTTTTTTATTTGAAATTTTCCCTTATAAATATTCAGCTAATATAACATGACGAAATATACCTCGACCAAAGAATTCAAACATACACAATTTCCTTAGTGTAATCATAAAATAAAAAAATTGTTACTGTTGGCGATGAAATATTGCTGTCAATTTCCCTAGGGTAATTTCCACTAAAATAATGACTGATCGGCTGTCATCGTAAAAATACAATATTTTAATAAGTCATTTTTTGACAAATAACGAGAGCGATTCTCAATATAATTTTCCTTTGAAGGTTTCTTGCGCGGGCACAAACGTCAGAATAAATGTGCCATGAACGTTTCTCCTTTCAGAAGGATGCCTTCAAAACGCTTCAATCTTATCATGCAGAATTTCAACGGAAAACCAAAATTGAATAAACGACACTTGCAGCACACCCTATCGTGAGAAATTAAGTAGTTTAAAACTGATATAGAAGCCAAACCAAGTGTATCACAATTCGATTAATGAAAGTTAAAAACAATGTAGCTAAGTTATACCGCGTGTTCAGAAAAAGAAGTGCAATACAAAATGACAAAACCCTAATGTTCAAGATTTGAATTTTGCGAATAAGTTGCTTGTTTGCTTGTTTTCAAGTAAACTGTTTCTTCCTGGCTCATCCCATTTTCAGATATTGTTATTTGTTTCAAATAGACGTGGAAGATGCTCATGCAATCGATAAAAGGAGTCCTTTTTTTCTTTTACATAAGATTTCTTTTTATAAAAGAAATAATTGTAGATTAAAAGCTATTTTTTCATTGTGGACTGTAAAAAAATATAGAAGACTGCTAATCAGTGGAGGAAGCGAACGAAAAGGAATCCCTGTAATTATTTTGATAGAAGGTGGATTGTTGTTTCTATAGAATTAACAAAATTATAGCTACAATACAGTTTACTAATAACAGAATATAGAAAAACATGTTTTAGAAAGTGGAACTATTAAACAATTTATGCTTCTTTGTGCAATTGATTGATTTGAAAGAGCGAGATCGAGGACGCGGATTTCCAAGCATCTCTAAGCACTGCAGCCATCACTGGCTTATTTTACACCCTAACTATGAATTTTACCTCTGAGATAGTTCTAACTCCAGTAGTGATTTTTAACGTGTCACGGCTAGAAGTGGCACAGGACTACAGCTTTACCTCTTATCCGACAGAAGGCCCACTTTCAGATTTTTCCCCGCCAGAAAAATCTCACCGACCTCAGCCAGGATCAAACCCGCGTCCCTTGGATCTATAGACAAGTGCTGTAACCACTAAACCTATTGTTTTTACCTTCAGAGCGAATTGAGTTGCTCGCATTGTGCAATAGTCATAGGTTCTACTATTTTTATTATGTCGGAAACATCTGCATCATAATATGAACCCAAGTCCACAATAGTTCGGCCGACAAAAAATGTCTACACCACCATTTATCAAAATGCTTCCGATGAAATAGAGGTATGAAGCTAATACAGATCTATAGGAACAATCCTTAAAAAACTGAAACAGACGAAAACGATATAAGATTACTTTCTGGATCTGGAACTTGGCGAGTCGCAGAAAGACATTGACAGTAACAAGAGGCAACAGAAAGGGATGTTTTAAAAGATCAGCAAGAATAACAAAAACAACGATGAAATCCAAGAAGAGATAAATACAGAAGACACGACCATGAAAGACGTAGAACGCTGACATTTGATATGGTATGGTCATATTCAACTAATGTCCAAATATTCCTAAAGAAACTGTGCAGTGGATACCATCGTAAAAACGAGTAATAGGATGACCAAGGAAAGATTGGAATAAGGGAACTAGAAAGGTGATGAACACCCTAATCGCCAGGATGGATAATAGGATGTCAACGAACGTTTTAAGCCAATATGATAATGGTGATAATGATTTATGGTAGTGCAAAACAAGATCCACTATTGATTGGTATTAATATTATCAATTAACGAAATTGTATAGTAATGAATGGTTCATAGTATGTAGTTCAACAACGATTTCCATTGTTGACTTGATGAAGAACTTTCGTTAAAGTATTGCTCATTTAGAATCACTTTAGATGATAGTTCACGTTCATAAGTTCCTACTGAAGATGGCAACTTAGTTGCCAAAATACGTTCTAAATATCAGGGTGATAAAGCGATTTGAAAGTTTTATATAAAATTTCTGAACACTAGCGGTTTTATGATTCCTCGCTTCTTAGATAAATATAAATTATAACAGTCAACATGATGCATGTCATTGATAATTTCCAATAAAATCTTAGGGCCAAATGATCCGTGATATTACTGCTTGTGTGAAAAGTATTTCGGAACGACAAAATTCGGTTTCTCATTTCTGCGGCCAACTGGTAAACTGGTTATCTATCAACAATTTCTAATGCCGATCAATAAGTTTCGAAGAAAATTGTTGAAGCAAATCGCCGATTAAGTGCACGAGAAAACAGTTTATTACAGCAGGAAATGATTGGAAAACAAATTTCCGTATCCACTAACAGAAAAAAATAAAAAAGTTGGACACAAGTATTTTCACTAAATAAAAGGAAAATCTTCGATTATCTGTTTTCAAAAGTGGTTGAAAACGTACAAAACAATGGTCTCGACGACAATCCCATACTATTATTTGAAAGAATGAAACCGATTATGGTAGGTATTAGACACAACGTATTGTGCACATCATCGAAGACATGCCGTACCCCGGTGCTTTGTTAACAAGTTCAATTTTCCAGCATATGTTATGGTATAGAGTTGTATGTCTGGAAGGGAAATTGAAAAATTGCATTTTATTGAGGATACTGCCAATGTCGTTAAGTACAAAAACATTATAAATAAGTGTTGTCGATTCCGATATCGCAGACTTCTAAAGCGGATTTTCCAACAAAACGGTGCTGTGTGGCATACGACAAAAGTAGTAAAAATCTCACTTGAAGAACATCAATTTTCTACTTTGTGGTGAAAAGTAGCCCCCTATTCTTGCCAGTCATAACATTTTAGTAGGTAGTGAAAGAACTGTATACAAATCTGGTACGCGTAGCAAACGTACTCAAAACATAATCGTACTAAAATATTGGCCAATTTACAAACGGAAAAGTGTGTAAATCTCTTTATTAAAATGCCTGATAAAATTAAAACCTTCATCAAGAATAAAGAAGACCAAAAATAGTAAAGGACCATCAAAAGCTGAACTCAAACAAATAGATTGTCAACATTTACAGGAGCTTTGTATTAATTTGTTAAATCGTTGAATTTAAACCGCTACTTAGCCAAACTATTATAGAATTGTTTTCGTTAATTTTCCTAAGTGTATTCACTTTAAGTAGGCTTTACATCAAAAATATCTTCTTAACCTTTCATTAGTTTGGGTGGGTCCAATGGACCCAGTTCAATCTATGTTGAATTATAACATTTTAACGGCGCCATCTGTTAGCTCTTGCGCTTAAGTACCTTTAAGTGAGTTCTATTGGAAACATTTGCAGTACTAGTTGATTTGCTGTGACTATTAGTATTTTAAACTGTTGTTATAACACCAATGTTTAGGGTATCTGAGACCCGGCCAGACTAAACTTGCAACAACAGCAGGTAACTTGCAAGTCCTTCTTTTATAGTAATAATCAAGTGAATTTTTAGTAAAGAACATATTTTGTGTCATGGGTGATTACGAGAAAAAGCAGGCAAGACTTCTGCGTCTTTGGGAAGAAGACGATAGTGTTGGAGTAACTAGCGATGCGGCAAGTGATGAGAGTGAAAATGATTTTCTATTAGAAAGTGATCACGACAGTGGAAGTGAACAATCTGCAAATGAAAATGAAGATGAGGGTACTACGGAAGAATTTGGGATTTACTATACTAAAAAGATACCGTGACAAAGTGGAACAAACATCCTATCCTAAAAAATGTAAGAACTCGTTCCGAAAACATTATTACACATTTGCCAGGTGTAAAGCCGAATTTCAAACATTGTAAAACCCCACTTGATTGATGGAAAATTTTTTTTGATGATAAAATTATATCAGAAATTCTCATTCACACAAATACCAAAATACTTGAAAAGGCAGAAGGGTATAATACCGAAAATAGATACAAAGTAAAAGAAACTACTGAAACCGAATTTCTCGCCGTTATTGGACTGCTATATTTGGCTGGTTATTAGAGATCTAATCGGAAAAATTTATCTGATTTATGGGCTGTCGATGATACAGTTGCTCTAGCTTTTAGAAAAACAATGACCTCGCAGAGATTCTATTTATTATTGTCTAGCATTCGTTTTGACAGTAGCGACACAAGGCAAGAAAGAAGAAAACTCGTTAAGTTAGCTCTTATTAGACTGATTTTTGATGCAGTTGTAGCAAATTTTATATTGCAAGCGAATATTTAACTATTGACGAGCAATTGCAAGCATTTCGGAGCAGATGCTCGTTTCACCAATTCATGCCTAAAAGCCTGCCAAATGTGGCATTAAGATTTTTGCTCTGGTAGATGCTCGCTGCTTTTATACCCTAAATCTGGAGGTTTACGTTGGACAACAGCCTGAGAATCCGTTCAAGATGAGCAATGCCACACAAGAATTAGTTATAAGGATAATGAAACCTGTTTCTGGAACAAAACGTTACATTACGTTCGACAATTGGTTTACGAGTTATGGTGTCATGCAGCGTCTGTTACAGAGAGAGCCGAATATAGTTGTTTATACGAAAAAACGACCCCTGAAATCAAGCATTTTTGGCTTCCAAAAAGACACAATTTTGATATCGTATGTGTCAAAAAAGGTTAAAAATGTGTTACTTCTGTCAACATTACATCATAGCGACACAATAGATAATACCGCTGGGGAACACAAAAAACCAGAAATTGTGACGTTCTATAATTTAACAAAAGGAGGAGTTGATGTTGTAGATAAGCTTTCAGCAACCTATGATGTCTCCCGGAACAGTCGCCGATGGCCACTAACAATTTTTTATTCGTTGATAAATATTGCAGGAGTTAACTCTGATGTTATCTATCGTGGACACACTGGAGATTATACAACAAAAAGAAGGAAGTATTTCAAATCATTCGCCACAGAACTGATCACTCCATATCAAAATGACAAAGCTTCTGGTCTTGAAGAAGCAAGGAATGCACCGCAACCTCCACAGAAAAAGAGAAAACGATGCGAATTTTGTCCAAGCAAAAAAGACCGAAAGTCGCAGTATTTTTGCGTTTCTTGTAAAAAAACTATTTGTTTTTAGCATGCAAATTTATTATGTAATAATTATTGTACTTCAAACATGGAACAAAAATAAAAAACTAGAATATTCCACTTAAAATCTAGAAATATTACAATTTTGTATTCATTTTTAATTCAAGAGTTGTGTTTAAATATGTACCTATTCTGAATTTCCATCACATAGCATAATAAATTATATATCGATATAAATATTGCGTTTAATTTATGTTTTGACAATAAAAAGGTACCTAGACCCGTGACAGACTAGTTGCGTAATTTTTACGATCCAGACTAACGAAAGGTTAAAAGAAACATTTCTGTATACGATTGTAAGCTCTTTTTCAACATAACATTGCAAGACATAAACACTGAATGAATGCTGCATTTAATATTCAGTCAAAAGCTTTGAACAAGAATACAAATCATATTTTTAACATGTAAAGTAAAGAAACTTTCAAATAAGACACATATAATTATAAACAGTGTCTCCCTAAAATATCTTAAGTTTAGAGGCACAAATGCTTTACTGCTTCGTCTAATATTTTTCAGAAAGCTTGACAAAGATTGCGGTTGTAAATTATTATATTTTATACCCGCCATGTTTCCATACGTCACCCCAATAGCTTTTTCCTTGATTAGATATTTTATAATTTTTATGCAACCTCTAAAAAAACTTTATTGGGGATATCTCTCGAAAGCTGCCTGGATAATTTTCGCTTCCACGAATTTGGTATAAAATGAAACAGATTCTTCAAATAACTAAGGTATCTGAGAAGGAAAATCTATTAAATTCAATTGAAACGTCTGTGTGTTTTGTTTCCCGTCTTTGTTGATTCGCGGACTAATATAAAAAATATTTTCTACGGCCTGCTATGGAAAACAGTTATTTGCGTGAACGCCATTATTTGTGAAACTAAATTCATTCAATCTTTTATAACGGGAATGGGAAGAAATGGATTTTTCTAACAATAAAAGCGGAAATCTTAAAAATTATCGTTAAAAATCATATTGGACATGTAAAATTTACCTAAAACTATACCTGAATACGTCACTCATAGTAGAGAAGTTATCCATACATTACAAAACTAAAAGTTATGTTTCTTCAGTCTATACTCATAATTAAGTAAAATATTGAGAGCATCCATCTGGATCATCATAATTTCTGAGACAACAAACATTTGTTTACTTTTAACGTAAGTTTTTCCCTTGGCGTTTACGAGAGCTTCATGCATTCTTATTCGGAACGAACTGTGTGTTATGACCGCCTATACTTTCGTATGTTACGCTTGTGTTCTCATGTCATCATGTTAAGAAGCCATTTTTAAATTAATCAACCAAAAACGCTGATGTAAAGCCATCCTTGCAGAAAAGTAAATTTACAGCAAACATTTTCCAACGTTGTTTTAAGTTTTTAATTTGTTAACTATGAAAGTGGACAGCTTAACACGCAACAGAAAATCCCCGGATGAAGCTTTTAGTTATTAAAAAGAGAATTTCCCCGGCTACAGCAGGACTTTTGCAACTCCACAACTACTCCCCAACCTACAAAATATTATAAAACTATTACATAGACGTAAGGATTCGAATAAAATTTCAAATATTAAACCTGGTAGAAGGCATAGTACACTTAAAAACTAACTATAGAAATTCTAATATACCTGCTGTGAGCTTTGCGTACTTATTATTACTTACCATCTTTTCAGTTATATAACGCACATTCTTCGAAAAAGATCACACGAAACAAATTTATCCAAATAATTTATATCTAAATAATAGAAAGATGTTGATTACAGTAGTATTTCACAGATAACTTAAACCACTGAATAACTTTAATATATAAATATCTATTCGCACTGAAAGGAATCAACACATCAATGACTTTTAAAAGACCCCATCTCTTATATCTGAACCGAGAGCTATCGATACTGAACCGTACTTAACCTAATTAAATGTTCTTTAAGGAAGCTGAACTACATTAAATGTCAAAATGGAAGTATTATTAAGACTTGTAATTTCGTATATATCCTACTTTTCTAAATTTCGGTTGTCAGTAAGGAGAATCTCGTTTTCAATATTCGTGGCGCGTTGAGTAACAGATATTAGATTTTACTTCCGGCTTCGTCGAAAACAATCTCAGTTTTCTTGATTTGCCTACACGCTATTAATTATTTTGAAGGATACTTTATTTCGAGTTCTGTGATATACATATGTACATATCCCTATGTACGGACAGCAACGTACACTTCTAATTCAACCTTAACTTCAGTTACTTGAAATTACTTCACCTTGCATCCGGCTAGCTCTCATTATAGTTTATCTCAATTGCTGGGTCGCTCATTTATTATATTTCCACCCCTTCGTAGTTTGCTGTCTTTGACTCTGATTACGTCCCAAATGAAAGATTACCAGTTCATTTATCGTCCATTTTTTATTACTTTTATAAGGTTACAATTATTCCAAACTCATTCCAATCCAATCTTAACATTTTTGTATTTAATTTTGAATTTAAAGATTAGCTCGGATTATTGTGAATAATTTTCACCTCCGCAGCTTTACATTTTTATTTACAAACTCAAAACATTCTCTTTTTTTCTCCCCCAACAACCCAGTGTTTGGCCAATCGAGCTCCAGGGTTCTCTTCATTCATCCAACACCTACGTTGGAATAAATACCCTTACTTGGTATCCCTCGACTCGCCAGCCACCTTACAGTATTCATTAAACTAACAATACTTTACATACACTAAGGTTGTCTATACCGCTATTTTGGTAACATAGCAATATGAATTTAAAAAATTGGCACATGGAATTTAAAGTTAGGTGTTATAGATTGCAAACCCTAAACTTATCGCTATTTTCTTGATGTTTATAATATAGCCTATTCAATTCACAATACAACTTCGATAACCCAACGAATGAGAATCCTGTTGTGTTCGGTTTACCAACTGTTCGGTTGCTAGATTTATAAGTAAAATATAATATTTATTATGTATTCACAGAAATAATGATATACTTTGGGAGCATAACTGATATCAGTATACAGATCAATATCTGTTTAGCTATTATTGTCTATACAAAAGACACGTTGGAGTAAAAAGCATTCAGTTTTACATAAAGAGTAGCATCACAAAGCCCGAATTTTGCAGGCTAATTCAAATAAGTTCTTTTATGATAGCTTTTACAAGAAACTATCGAATTAAGCTAAAAATACAGGGTGTATCTTTGACATAAATAAATAATTTCCCTTCCACTTAAACCGGAAGTCAGTCATCTTATTTTGTGTGCACAAAATAGCCGTTCTGTAACTCCAAATATACAAGGTGTTACTAAAATAGTTGGTCTAACTTTGGAAGCGTGTTCTCCACACCAAAATAAGAGAAAAAGTTCATATAAACCTTAGTCCGAAAATGTTTCGCTACAGAGTAACAGTTCTAAAGTGAGATTTGTCCGACCACTTTTCTGTATATATTTAAGGTAATAGCTAGACCAAATGTTTTAAAATTTATGTGCATACCTTACTCATCAAGTTTGAAAATTAGAGCCTAGTTTCGTTTTAATAAGTGTACCAGGGGCGTCTCAAGTGGGAGGATTAGGTACTGTTTTCTACAACATCTTTTACGTTGTTTAGATTGTCTTATTTTTGATAAAATAATCTTATTTGTTGCGCAAAAGTACCAAAAACAGGCACTTGTATTATTCATTTGAAAATTTGCTGCTTTACTTGAATTAGTCACAATCTAATGGCCGCTCCATAGGACTTAAAAACGCGTTTTTAATTGCAGTTTTATGTTGTTTACAGTTTTGTTAGTATTTGCCTTTCAGACATTAATTTATAACCAAACCAGTGTCAAGATTTTTTTCTTTGTGAACTATATTTACCAATCCAAAAATTATTTCCAAGAATTCCCTGTTAGCTGCGTTAGCGTTTCAATATCGCTTCCCTAATATTTTCTCGAAAGTTGCACGTGGCGATTCGTTCTAGAACAAAATAGGCTGGGAATTTTGGTTGCAGCGCGGGGAAGAAGTCAATAGATACTAGACTCTTGGGCCGGAACGACGTTTTTCTGATAACGGGTCTTTTGGCGGCTGCTCTGCTATATCGAACCTACCGTATCGTGCTTTTGCTTTAGGCAAACGAGAATCCTCGACAAAGTCGGATCTGAGTATATATTCAGCAGTGTTAGCCCTAATATAGAGCAATTAAGTGTAATTATTCTCTCGATTTATTCGGATAAAAGCGAAATTGATCCCGTGGAAGTGGAAATTGTGCTTCGTTGTTTCACTAAAATTGATCCCGTGGAAATGGAAATTGTGCTTCGTTGTTCCACTAAGATTGATCCAGTAAAATTGGAAATTGTGCTTCGTTGATCTAAGGTTGATCCCGTGGAAATTGTGCTTCATCGGTTCACTAGTTTGATTCCGTATAAGCAGAGGTGAAATAATTTTCCCAAGGGCGTACCTACGGACGTTTCGTCCCAAAATTTTCTGAAGTCGTCTACCCTTCCTTTTCTGCCGGACCGGGGGAACAACCCCAAACTGTATCTACATCTGTCAACTCCTCGAAATTGTGCCTGCCTGCATCAAAATTCAAGGTAAAAACTAAAGTTTTGTGTTTTATGAAGCGCAACCTTACGCGCTACTTTCAAAATTCAACCTCATTGAACCTTTTTTTATGTGGAAACAAGAAGCAACCTTCAGTCGCGGACTGTCTTTGTTTGTAGTACAAAGTGTAAGAGAAATTTTTTTAGATATATTGTGTTTTCCTGTAAGCTCCGGCGTCGCTGGCTGCGTAGCGATTGGACCAAATACGTGCGCCAACGACGACGAGCCCCTTGGCTTGAGCGCTCAAATAACGATATTTATAAAATGAGTTAATCAAAATCACCTATTGCGGTCATTCGATTGTGTTGCCAATAATTTCATTACATGTGTCTTAAAATTCAGTATATCTTTTATTATTTTGTATTTGTATTTGTTTGAGCATCAATTTTACTTCATATATATAGGAGGCACAATAAAGGTGAGTTCGATTCTTGTAAGCTGTTAGCCTCTCGGCCTTCCACGAGGACCTACAATCAGCTGTATTTGGAAGGTGGCGCCCACTAATTTTGACTTACCCTGTACACAACTACGAAGATTTCCTTCAGTAAGCGATTTCCGTAAACTCCCCCTACTCCTCTGAGCTAAGCTGTAGGCCTTTTTCCACCTATACAGTTGCGCGTCGACGGAAAAGCTCGTTTGGCCCGTAACACACTTGTTAATAGTATATTATAACATGAGTTACAGAAGGCAACATATTCAAGCACGAATCCGAAATTCGGACATGAGACGCGTAGCGGCGAGTGTGAGAACGGAGGAGTGCTTGAATGGCCTTCTGTAACGAGTTTTTTATACTATTTTCTCTGTTTCGGCTTCCATTTACATTAATTATTTAATTTTTTTTATTAAAATTGTTGGCAATTTCTAGGAAACTTTTGGTAGAATATAGTTAGGTTGGCAGAAATTATTTGTGTTTGACAGTTATGGGAATTTGACGTTTCAAAGTTTATTTAACAGGAAATCGACATTACAGTTCAATGCTAAATATATCAATTTAAATTCCGCAGACCGCGATAATACTCAAATCTGATAAAGTCTTTCAGCAGGGAACATACACTTAATGTCAGACCGCAGGCATACCAATCTCTGACAAACTGAACTACGTTCTAGTCTTAAAAGTAGTGCGAGAATAATGTCATTCTAATGCCGAAACAGAGAAAAGTATATAAACGTTTTCGAGATAATTCAATTATTATGAAAAATCGAGTTGCCGTGAAAATGTTGACATTTACTATGTGGATTAAATTCTTAGAATATATTTAGGACAACAGGACAATAAAAAAAAACTTACATAAACCTTTGACCGCGAACGCTTATAATTCAAGGTGCATATAGTGTTAATAAATAAGTTTATGTTTAGATACAACATTAGTTGGGTTGTACCTTGTAAACTAAACGTTTACGGACAAATATTTGTATGCGTTTTTTATTGTGTTGTTGTTTCGAGACTATGCTACCAATTTAATCCATATAGTACAAAATTTCCAAATTATCACGTCACGTCGATTAAAATCTAAATTATCTCTAACACTGTTGGGTTTATTGACTTCTAACAACGGTACCTTCTTTGGGTACTTTTGCACAACGAATAATATCCAGCAATTACAGCCTTGTCCTCCCACTGCTGGGCATCGGCCTCTTGTCTGCCAAGTGTTTCTCCGCAGCGCTAAGGTGGAAACACGGGGGACCTACAATATATCGTCGCATCCGAAAAACAGAAATTCCAAAGAAGATTTTTAGCATTAAGATCCCACGGTTGCAAGGCGGATTGGGAAATTGTGTGTGGTGGGTTTCAGACAAGATTTTTATAAATCTGCATAGTAATGTTTAGGTTTCGAACCCAAGCCAGAAAGCGAGTGCTCTACCAACTGAGCTACCACCACACACAACGAATAAAATTATTTTGTCATAAATAAGACAAATAAAACAATGTGGAAGATATTATAGATATTAATATTAATGTTATGCTATGGCGTTTACGAGATGTTAAATGTTTTTCACTTAAATTTCGATTTTCAAGCATAATTTGTTAAGAATGGTTTGAGCTTTCGGACTTGTTATATTTATATGTATCTCTTTAGACTAATAAATCCTTAATTTTGAAATCTGAGACTCTCGTCCGCTTTTGTTCTATGGACCGTCAAACACAACCCAAACCTTATAATTGTCACTCTTTAAAGGTTCATATCTCAATTTAAGGCGGCGTTGCGGCAAAATGACGGAAAAATACCATCATTTATATTTTCCACTAACATTTTATTAGTCATTAAAATAAATAAATATTATTAACCCGGAAATAAGGCAATCAACAAAATAAATTTACCTTATTATGAGGGTAAGTTTTTATAAAACTTTAAGCGTTTATTTTACTTATGCGTGTTATCTTTTTCTTCATCTTTTTCAAGTGCTTTATCTCTTACGAGACGTAAAGACTCTTGTCTCCTAAGCCTTTGTTGCGCGTTTAGAGTGCGACAGATATAGAGGACCTACAGCTTAATGTCGGCTCCGAACCAAGCGATGTGTAAACACTTCTACTCCAGAGAAAATTTACTAGGGCAGAATACTTCGCTGGTTTGCCATTGCCTTGCAAGGGAAAACGGCCGCTAAAAATCTGATGTTCCGGTACTGGGAATTGAACCCAGCACCTTCAGCGTAGAAGTCTAAGACGCTAACCTCTAGCGCTAGCCCATGGTCGTCTCATACGCATATTATAGGGAACAATAATATGATCGTAATTAAACGTTTTTGCAATTTTCTGCTGGATGGAGGACACTAGTACGTCTTTAAATTCTAATGATTGCAATGTCTTAAAGCATCTTATTTCAGACAAATCAAGAGGAGCTGTGCGTTTCTATTTTCTCATTTATAAATCTTACTATTCCACCACTAACATTTTTGCCATGGGATGAAGCAAAGACATTCTATTTGGCTTCAAGTCCAAAATCATGAAAATGTTTACAAATGTTACCGAAGTTTAGTTATTTTATACTGGCTGACAACACTATTACTAAAACAAATAACTTTCTTAATTGGAGGTGTCACATTTTTTATGTCGGAAATTAGATGAGCTTGAAATGCATGAATTGCTGCTACTTTGTTGGACTGCATATGATCAGTTATAATACTAAGACTCCTGCACTTCGCTTCTCCTAAATCGTAGTCGTAGACGAACGGATGAATTGTGACTTGTCGGTTAACCCACTATTAACATTGACTTTCATCCTATACTGAAAAGGTGTAATTCTCTGAAAAGTCTGCAATTACAAAACACTCTGACTAGCTAAACCTATCTTTTTTCTCTTTTAAGTACTGTCCCTGAATGTTTGACCAAAATTATGTTCGTTTGAAACAATAAGTTTTCCTTTAAAGTACCCCGGAATTAAACTATTGACTAAACAACTGTAACAACCACTTCAGCTCTGTCTGTAATGAGCCCCTGTTTCTAAGTCCCAGCATTCCCTCCATTTCCTTGATAATATTTCTTTTATCCTGAAATATTAATATATGGTATTTATAATTTTTCCTACATAATAAAGATGAAAACCCATCAATGCTCACAAGTTCGAAAATAAAAACGTTCGTATATTTCCGTCATTTTGCCGCAGCGCAGCCTGAAAACGACTTAAGCCTGCAAGTTGCGATTCTTACTGCATTGCTGTGTACAACTATTAGAATTTTAGGACTTATCCCTTTTGAGATATGAAACCTTAAAAATGACGATTTTAAACTTCTGTCTGTGTTTGGAGGTTCATAGAAAAAAGAGGAAGAGTCCCAGATTTCAAAATTTGCGAATTATTAGTCCAAACAGATACATGTAAACGTAACGAGTTTGAAGGTTTTGACATTCTTTATAAAATTACGTTTGAGGATCAGAAGTTAAGCGAAATCATTAAAATTTCATAAAAGCTACTTCATGCATTTATACAATAGATATAGCTAAATCATTGATTATCAAATGTAGAACACTTCATGTAGAACAGCTTGATCTTTATTTGAATATGATAGTTGTAAAAGTAGCGCCAGTATGGTCCAGTGTTTAGAGCACTGGGCTCCGGTGCGGAAGGTCGGGAGTTCAAACCCCCTGTTTGATTTCTGGCGGACGGCTTACCAAGCCGCTTTACATAATTGGGTACCTGTGTTCGAATGAACAGGGGGTAATAATGCGTTTGTCTAATGTATGATGCTCACCACATCACCGCGTATGATTAATTTGGCAGGCGATAACCGGGTGTGAGAGCAAGGATGCGGGAGCGCTGACCTTCCGCCTTGCAGGCCAAAAACTTCTTGTTTGCTATTTTTGAAATGTCAATACATTGGGAATATCGTACGCAAGATATAAAAAATATTACAAATGTCAAGCAACAAGTTATATCTGTATTGGTTGATTTCATATAGATTGGCCCTAATCTGAAATAATAACATATTTTCTGTGAAAGGACAACCAAAAATTAGTTTCAGTTTATGTTATTTATTGTTTTAGTGTATAGTAGTATATTAACCACGTAATATTTTTTTGTTTCAGTTAATAAATAAAAAAGATTGAGAGCGAATCCATTTCTGTTGACAACATAGGGTAGCGGTTCTCAAACTGTGGGGCGCGCCCCCCTGGGGGTGTATAGCGGAGGGGGCGTCGCATAGGTGAACAAGACAGCAGATTTAATTTTTTACGTTTTTATCACAACAAACGCATAAGAACTAAAATTAAAATAAAATGTTTCTAAGGCATAGATCTAATGACTAATATGTGCCTGCTTTAATGTACACGGCCTATCCAGGTTTGGTTTGATATTCGAGATAGACACTCTGAGCTCCTTTTCTATTTGAAGTTTGTTATATGTTAATATTCCCAAATCGAGTTAAATAAGTTCCTGCGTATTGGGTTATCTTATATTATGCAGGGAGCGCAGAATTCTTCAAGGTAAAAAATGAGGGGCACAAAATACGAAAGTTTGAGAATCGTTGATTTAGTGTAATTTACCATTCTTTACTAATATAAAATCTTGAAAGTGTTTGCATTCTATTCTAATCTCACATACCGTACTTCCTAGATTTATACAGTAATAGAACGTGACTTACAAAATACCAGCTAATACAATGTCGTGCTTTAAACATACTGAACAGAACTTATACAAGCACATTTTTCTTTGTATTTTAATGTTACTTTTCTATATTAACTTTTAAATAATTTGTTTTTCGTTATAGATATTAAAATTGTGTAGTTTCATTTGTCAGTTATAAGCGACTGTTTTTAGCTTGAGATTTTGTTTCAATCGTAGTCAACAATTTTATTTTTAAACGACATTGCCGTTGTTCGAATTAAGGAAAATCTTTTTTTTTCTCTGTATTCCCATTGCGATCCCACGATAAAACTTTTCACAATTATGAAGAATCAGAGAAGTCTACATATACTGGATTTATAAATTAAATTTTATTACATCGAGAAATCGTAGAAACGTTTTCGATCCTATCGGCGTATGGTTGATGTACCAGTTACAAAAAAGATATTGGTTAAGTTTATTTTTTTATATTTTAAATAATATTCTCTTTTAAATGTTTTGCAGGAAACACAAACGTTTATTTAAATTAAAAGCAGCATTTATGAGAGGTTACAATGCTCATAATATGATAAGCTGTATTTATAAATTTGTTAATATTTCAAACTCATGGATTTGTATTATTAGATATGTCTAAACTATGATATTTATCAAAAATATTCATTAAAATCAGCGATATGAAGTTAAAACATTAAAAAAACCAGGGCCATAGTGTTACATATAAATCGCAATTGAATGAACAGTAATTTATTTTCACCCCTATTTTCGGTGAAACATCGCACCCACAGTCGCCGTGTATGAATAATGTCTAGCGTAATTTAAGACACAGTTAATTGTATGCTAACTAGTTAAAAAAAGAAACAAAGATTGAAATATTCCTCTGTAGTGTTGTGTAACAATTCAAATAAAATAAAGTAAACAGCAAATAATGTGGTTAATCTTCATTACATTGTATGTAAACTACACAAATAGTAACAAGCGATTAGTATTGTGATCTATTATGTGATATACGTATAGCATACGTATAGCATACGTTGCAACAGTTATACATATATTAGCTTAGTAAATATAGAAACTCGGTTGCAGATACATATTCAAATTGAACTAATTTTATTTCGTTTATCGATGCACTGTTGGAGTGAATTTTGATAATGTATGTTTTCTTTCGATTAGTCCTTTTAAATATAACAGCAAAATAGTATCCAGAGAAGAACGGAAGAACTTTTTTATCGCATATTCATATGACGGAAATAACGATAGTACTAGGAAATGCCTGTAAAATAATCAAGACGGCCAATCATAACGTTATTACATCATAAACCACTCTTGTACATTTTACATGAGAACATATATAAATAATTTGCCAAATTGTAAGGGTGAGCCCTATAATAAAGCCAATGACATACTAGTATAAAATATTTTTTATTCTACTTATTATATATAACAAAATATAATGGTAGTAATTATGTATCTCAATACGTTTTTGAAAAAAGAACAATGTGAACATGCAATTTTCAATAATTGCGATCTCAAAATTTAGTTTTACTACTAATTTTACACCTATTTAATTACTAAATATGTATTTAACACGTACTAGCACACAGATAATGTGTCTTTATTCCAAAAATAAAAAAATGTTTATGGTGCTATATTTCAAATACATAATATGAGATTATTTTGGTACCTAATTTTAAATTACTGCGGTAATTAAATATCGCAAATTATTGTTTAGAAGAATTATACAAGCACCCAGCAGCCCTTAAACGAAATTATACTTATTATTCCTCTTCCTCATCCAGTGCTTTGTCTCTTACGAGAAACCAGAGTGTTGTGCGTTTTAAAATACCGCAGACATAGAGGACCTACAGTTTAACGTGGGCTGCAGAGAACATTTACTAGGCAGAATATTTCGCCATATTTCCAGAAATAGGAAGTGAACCCCAGACGTTCAACGTAGAAGTCTAACGCGCTGACATCTAGCCCACGACCGCCTTATACTTATTATTAAACAACCCTTATTATAAGTTCAAGAAGGAAAATGATTTTCTCTTGCTACTATGTATGCAGTGGGTACAATGTGGGTCCCTGAACACTGCCCCAGCTTTAACAAGGTATAGTTCAGTATAAGAATCTTGGTATTTTACCTGGAATGTCCTGTCAAGTAGGTAGAGTTAGAATGGAGTAAAAAGGATGCAGAATTAAATGTTTAAGTTTATGTTGTAAATCTACATGCCGCATTATATTAAATGCTTGGGTTTTACTTTAAAATGTATCGAGTATGCCAAGGACAAAAAGGGATGATGATTATACATTATGGTAGTTTATCATGACTGATGTGTTTTTAAATATTATTGTGCATCTGTTAATGAATTAAATAATAGAGGATAATTGGAATATAGAAGCGGTCGCGGGTTAGAGATCACGGTGTCCGGTGAGACTCGCGAAACAAAAATCCCGAATCAAAAATGTCGAAAGACAAAATCCCGAAAACAAAAATCCCGAATGACAAAAATCTCGAACGACAAAAATCTCGAATGACAAAAATCTCGAATGACAAAAATCTCGAATGACAAAAATCTCGAATTGTAAATATTCCTTTCCAATCATAGATATAGGTTTCAAAGAAAGAATTGTACGGTTTAAAGGATAGGTCGAGCTCAAAGACGTCGTCGTAGGCGACCACTTTTCCAACATGATTTGTGGAACTGTCTTAACGCAGTGCAAGAAAATTTACCACGAACAAACAATTGCATTGAAGGATGGCATAGGCGGTTTAACGAAGTTGTTGCAGCTAACCATCCAAACATTTGGAAATTGATAGACTGCTTAAAAAAGGAACAGCAGCTAAATGACATCACAATTGAACAATACATTCGGGGAAGAAATATATTGGCACAAAAGAAACATTATAGGGATGTGACAGTCCGGCTGCAATTATGTTGCTCGATATGCTGACACCAACAGTGTAGATTTTTTAAGAGAAATTACCCACAATGTATACTTAAATGTATAATTTTTTTTACAGCGCATGTCCAATGTATACATTTATAATTAAATAGAATAAAAATAAAATAGTAACTTTTAAATAAAAATTAAATGGAATCATATCAGAGATATTGGGAAATCTGCGCAAACGCGGAAATGTAGGTGGCGTTGCATATTGTTGACTTTTCAGGCGTGTATTCTGACGTGAATCACGCTGTATAATATGTATGCAACTTAATAACTACACAATCTGGATTATTCGAGATTTTTGTCATTCGAGATTTTTGTCATTCGAGATTTTTATCATTCGAGCTTTTTGCTTTCGGGATTTTGTCTTTCGAGATTTTTGTCATTCGAGATTTTTGTCATTCGGGATTTTTGTTTTCGAGATTTTGTCTTTCGAGATTTTTGATTCGGGATTTTTGTTTCGGGATTTTCACCTAGAACCGAGATCACCGCGTTTGCCTTCTAAGATGAAGGTCTGGAGTGCAAAAGCGTTAAAAAAATTTATAATGGCCGTTCTCCCTAGTGAGGCAATGGTAAAACATCGAGGTATTCTGCCTAATCAATTTTCTCTGGAGTAGAAGTGTTTAAACTTCCGGTTGTTCGGAGCCCACGTTTGTATTTATTTACTTACTTACTTTAAAACGCGCCACACAGAAGACCGCTACGACCCGTAAGAGCAAAATAATATATTTAAACCTGAAAACCAATATGGTACGAAGATGAATTCCCTACGAATAAATATAAATAAACCTGGTATGTCAATCCACAATAACAGGAATTATCTATAACTGAAGTATATTTTACCGAAACATGAAGAAAGAGGATCTGTTGATGAACGAGCAGTTACTGCAGCTTATTTACCCTTTAGCTCATCCAAAATAAACAAACTGATAAGATTTATTTGGCCACGAAGAAAAATATATATAAATACGGCGATACATTTTTTTCATTAGGAAATAAGGTTTTCCAAAGACCTTTTGATTTCGTATACAATCGACTAACAAAGAAAAAGTATTTTATAGATCTTGTTAATACCGGTACTCTAATTTAATAAAGATCAATAACAGCAAGTACTTTTCTTAATTTACGTAGAAATTCAATGCATTAACTTCATCCGTCATATTAAGGTAATGATCATAATTTGTACGCAACAGTATGCAGCCGTTTACAGAACTATCCGAATTTAAAAGCAAATATACAAAACGTTTGTAGCAGCGACTCAGTGGCTACCAATTTCACCAGATCTAAATCCACTGAGTTATTCAATTTGGAACGGCACACAGGGGCAAATCTATTTCCAGATGAGATCGCCTTTCGGAATTTTAATAGAAGTGCGTCAAAGAACAGAAATTGATTACCAAAAATATGTATTAACTTAATCAGAAACCCAGTGTTACAATTTAGAAATGTAAATTTACAGATTGGTGGTCCAGACAGTGACAAGTACTGCAACAACTTCTTTTCGTATTCTTGACAGCAAATTGATTTGTTGCTTTTAAAGTTTGTAGAACTGTAGCGAGAAACGATTTACATAATGTCCCCTTTTATACAGCACTTTTCGAAGTATGGAGCGCGAAGTAATTAGATGGCAGGGCGCAACATGTTTTGAAGTAACTACAAAATTCCCAAACAAAACAAAAATTAATTTTTCATGAAAACATATTGCTCTTAAAAAATATTGTCTGTAAACAGTTGAAAATGTATAGTAGGTCCTTGTTTTTAATGACGCATCATCTCGAAGCTGCATATTCCATTAGAAATCAATAGTTACCTTAGTTACCTTCGCATATTTTATTAAAATCTTTGTTGTGCCGGAAGGAAACCCCCACTAACAATCGAGTTTCACAGAGGTAAGAGGTGATAAAAGTAAGCGTTCTCTTGTATTGGCTACACAAATTTAATTATCCCGACGAACCCAAGATTCCAAACGTGGTTTCATACTGCACGTTGAATGTTTTTCCATTTTGATTTCAGTTATAGGAATTGCTTTAGCTCTTCTGTAAAACAGCGAAGGGGATTATTTTCAAATATGTTACTAATCCAATAGCAGATTATCGTGATATCGTCAGCAATAAAATATTTAGAACGTATTTATTAACGTTGTGAAGTTCTCAGCATTTTACATAAGATTTGATTGCGATCCTTTTCTAGTTTGTTATTTCTGACAAACTTATCCGCATTTAAACATATTTTTTCTTTTGATGTCAGTTATAGGAATTTGTTCCGCTCTTCTTAAGCGTGACGAAAAGAATTATATGTAAAGGAGTTAATAATCCAACTGTTGATTTTCATGTTATCGTCAGCAATAAAATATTTAAAACATTTTATTAACGTTGTAAAGCTCTCTTCAGCATATTCTGATTTTGTTAGTTTTTTTGGTCTGTCTACATTTTCATGTATTTTAAATTTCATTTTAATTTTATATTTCTATTTCGTAACTCTATTTTTCGACAAAGTATTATCTAACCATGGATAATGTTGGGATGCTGCGGGCTATAAAAAAAAAGTACTTAACTGTATTGAACTATCAACAACCAGCAATACCAGATCTTACTTAGTTGTACTTTTTTCAACTATATATTTTCGACAGCAGGTTTCAGCAGCTGCTGATAATGTTAACATTCTCCAATATTCTATATATCTCATAATTAAGTGGCCAATGTTTGGTAATTTTCTTCCATGCTTGAAGGAATAGAGGGCGCGAAATTATAGACGTACTGAAAACTAGATCGCAAACAACAGAAAATTGTAAAATGCTGACCTACTATCCTTCACTTCAACGTACTTGAGACAGTGCTATGTCCTGCATGAAAATTAGTCACCAAGGTAGTTTGTAGTTCAGTCATTATTTCACTTAAGCGTAAAAAATAACAGTTTTTCCAGCAATTATATTACCGACATTCAGGGGCTTAGTAGTAACAATTTATTATTCAGCCTTTTGCAAATTGATATATAAAATAAATTTTAAGGATTCTTTTAGTTGTTGAAAAAATCAAGAGAAGTTGTGGGAAAGAAGAAAAACCAGTTACAACGAATTTATCTTGTAGCATTGTAACGCATCGTTCTCTAAAATGTTTTTAATGTTTATATTATTATTATTATTATTATTATTATTATTATCAATTAAAATTATTAAGAAAAAATATTTAATATAAATTAAATACGATACACACAACTGCAAAGCATTTGCACCAACTACATATCAAGATAATATTACGTCTAATAGAATATATAAGCCTTATCAGGTGCTTAATTAATAATCAAATAATTAACTGCTAATAGCAAATTTGCATAATTTGGGAATACAAATTGAATTCCTGTAACGCTATGATGTGAAATTTCAAGCCCGTGTCCATAATGTAAATAATAATATGAGTAGTCCTGTTGTAATACACACTATTTTGCTTTGCTTAGCAATGAATGGTTTAATTAAATATTTAAAAATATAAACTATCAGTTTTAACATTTTCTGCACTAAAACACTTAAATTTAGTTCATCTACTGTATGTAGTTTTTAGTTAGCTACTCGAATAAACAGCATATGTTTATATCGTATATCTAATCTTCTTAAAAAATAAAATATGGATACTTTTCTTCCAAATAAACGAAAAACTTTATATTAACATGTCTAAGACATAATGCGTATTACCGAGATATTCAACGGTAAAATGCAAGAAATTGCTCAAGAAAAATTCTCATCTTCTTATCCCTTTTATGATTACTGATATAAATTGTGTTTTACAAATATTAGCTATTGCCTGAAGAAAAACCCCTACTGGAGTTGTAATTACCCCTAATAAGCAAAATTCATAATTAGGTTGTACCGTAGGCCAACCATGGCCTGAGTAGAGAGAGCTGCTTGATGACAATCTCATCGATCGCCTTTGTTACCAAAGAGCGTTTCCGGAATATCGTATTTACAGTATATTGCTTTTTTGCAAAACCTGTCTACTTTTTTCATATTATTATACACATAACGGTAAATGATAAATTTATCCGAAGGGATCTGTTCAATGGTCACCAAGATCATCCGATCTCGTGTTTTGTTTTATTTTCTGTTGGTTTGAGCAAAGTCTTACGTTTATTCTGTGCTCATTGGCAACTAAGGAATCGCATCGTGGAAGCTGCATACCAAGACTAGTTCTGGTGTGCGAGAGAAGCGTGGATTCGCCATGCTGAATGCTGCATCCAACAAAACGGAGATGACAATGTTTTCCTGTTAAAAGTGTTTCTACGCCCTCTTATATTTGAGTAATAAGTAAAGTTGACACTATGTTTATACCTACGTGTAGGAGAGGTAAAAAGAAGTAGAAACTAAAGAGTGGTCATTTACTGTAAATTGACTATTAAAGAAGTTATGGCGTGTTTTAGTATAATACTGAATCAATCGAAACAATAAATGATCTTCTTTTTCTTCTTCTTCTTTTTCTTCTTCTTCCTCTTTGTATAAGCCACTGGCCTGTTAATTACCTACAATAGCGTAGGTTCTGTGAGCCCTCTTGCCGGGCAGGAAGCTAACCTAACCCGTCGAAGAGAGAAGAGAAGTTCAACTACAAGGTTTACGATTGTTAAAGATGTTTGTATGACAACCAACAATAAATGATATTAAATGGTATTTGATACAAACTGTCTACGTTACTATGGAAATTATATTATTTATTTGTATGTCAAACAATAAAGCACCTTAAAGTTGATTTCTCTGCTTGCCCTTATTAACAGTGTTGATAAGGTTTACTTTTACAACGCGAGAGTACGCCGATATCCATTCCATGTGATAAAAAACTAGTAGCAGCTGCTCGAGAATATGGGTTGAGATTTCGAAATAGGCTAATACTAGACCGACGAGTTTTCTAACGAGTGCACCACCACCTAGGTGAACACGGAATTTTCCTAAACCGTCGACTGAGTGTCCAATGCAGCAAGTACTAGACAATGAGGACAACATACTGCAAGAAATTGATAATAATCCCAGCACCTCTGGTCGTCGTGTACTTGCACAAGTTAATGTACCACGAATGCGAGTTTGGAGAACATTAAATAGTCATGGTTTATATACATTTCATATCCAGCCTGTTCAAGCCCTCTCAGCTACATATTTCGCTAGTCGTATGGAATATTGCCATTGGATCATTCAAAATCGAAACCTACGTAACAGAATGTTATTCACGGATGAGGCAACATTTACAATGAACGGATTAATGAACAGAAAGAACATCCATTCTTGGGATTTGGAGAATTCACACGAAATCACAGTGTCAAATTATAAACATAGGTTTTCAGTGAATATCTCATGTGGAATTATTGATAACATGTTCATAGGTCCATTCGTTTTTGAGAACCATTCAATCGCCGGCAGATATTTAAATTTTCTAGAAGATCATTTGGGAGGATTGCTATATGTTATATGTCCCTCTGGCGATCAGCCATGTTATGTGGTACCAGCACGATGGTGCCCCTGCGCATTTTGCGTATCGTGTTAGACAATTTCTGAATCAACGGTTTGAAGGATATGTAATTGGTAGAGGAGAACAGTACCCCTGCCCCCAAGATCTCCGGACTTAACTTCTTTAGATTATTATTTGTGGAGTCATATGAAAGATATGGTATACCAAACACCATCAGAGACTGTTGAAGATCTTAGGAGATGCATTTTTGAGGCAGCAGCACTAACTCGGAATAACAATGATATGTTACGTAGGGCAACCAGATCTCTCTTAAGAAGAGCAGAATAGGTCTCGAGAGCAATGGTGGCCATATTGAATCTTTATAGTGAATTTAAAATAAAATAAAAATAAATATTGGCGTTCCTGAAATTGTAATTATTTAATAAATAATAATTTAACAATCGGTATTTTGAAAACGGTTTACTTTGGGTCATAACTTTATTAGAATGTTTGGTCTAAAGATTAAGTACACGAAGTAGTGACCTCATGTCATTTGCACACTATATATCTGTTTAGTATAGCTTGCTGTAGAAAATTACGGTCATAACAAGAATGAAAAGAAAAATATATGCCAAATAAAAACTACAGAGCATGTTTTCATAACAAGAAGTTTCCAGAATTTCTTTCCTTATGCAGGGTGGAACAAAGGGTTGTTACAGTTTTTGTAACGCTATTGTATGAGTATCAATGGAGTGACAACTAAGCTATGCCGCTTTAAGTGTTCAGTAAGCCATACAGTTTCAGTAGCTATGAATTCGTGGCCAGTAGAGCAACGTGTTTTTTGCGTTACGGTGTACCATAGATCAGAGTCGATAATAGAAATTCTACGACAATTTCGGCGTGATTATAATGTTACTTTTTTTAACAAGGTGACTAAACTGTTATTGTAACTTCTAGACGAGATTTGGAAATGATTCAGAATTCTTTATTTACTGAATTGAAACGATTGGGAATAGAAAATAAGAATTTATGGTTCTCACAACATGGAACAACAAGCCATACTGTGCAAATTTGCATAGCTGATCTAAGAACCATGATTCCTGGGCGCCTCGTATCGCAACATGGTGATGTTAATTGGCCGCAACCTAATTTGACAATCCCAGATTTGTATCTATGTGACTATTTAATACGTAAGTTATTTGTAAATAGACCTCGTACATTACACGCTTTTAAGACTCCTACAGTGGCGTTTAAAAAATAAACGCAATATTACGAAGCCCACAGAGGTCAAGGACAGAACAATAAAATGAGAAGGAAAAACCAAACCTTACAATAGCAACATTAGATAAACTCCCGCACGAATTGAAAATAGGCAAAGCAGCACTAACATAAAATCACAGCAGAAACGAAAGCAGAAGAAAATTAAGTGAAAACCGAATACTGAACACTTGAGGAATAATAATTATTGCAGCACACCATAATATATATTATGCAATAGTCAAAAATTTCCGCCTGGAAAGGTGTTTATATCAGAATACTAAGAAGAGAAACTGGATACTACTAGACAAAGGACAGTATAGCTTTACGGTAAGTGATAGCGTCCCAGATAGAAGTTTTTTTGCTATGGAGCAAACGTTCGATAATATTCAACGAAAGAAGGTCGGCGAAACTGTGAAAATGAGAGGCATAAAAAAGCCTTAGCGGAAGCAAGACTCAATTTTCACCCGGCAAGCAAATACGAAGAAGATCTTCGACAAGGTAAACCCTTGAAGCAAACGCGATTTTAAATCCATTTGCTATTCTAAGCGCGTTCGGGTTTAAAGTGTAGATAAATAAAATAAGTAACATATGCTAAGGAAATACATAACCAACTGCAAAATGAAAACGCTGAGTCTTGAACAATATGGAAATAAAGCACAACAATTCTATTATAAAACTGATCTAAATATAGAACAGAGACTTCAGATCATAAGTATGAAGCTCGATGTGGATAAATAGAAAATGATGATAATATTAAAAATCAATTGTAGAAACATCACCTGAGAACTGAATGTAAAATAATGGCAACATACAATGTAGGAATCGCTATTAAGGTAGCTAGGATATCTGATATAGAAGAATACTGAAAAATGCGTGTAAAATCCGAATGACTAAAAGAGAAGTCAGACTGAGATCTAGAAAACCATGAGAAAAGTGAATTAAGGAGTGAGGCTTGAAACGAGGATAAGAACAGTATACAAACATAAACACACAGGCACGAAACATAAGCAAGTCTTGTATGAAAATTGTTTTGCAATGTAAACTGGATTTGGAGATTTTCGAAAGTGTGTTTGATATTTTACAAGAAGTGATTCTATCCGACAATACAGCTGTCAATGTAAATTAAGTGGCGATATTAAAGAAATGGTACAGACAGTACAATCTGGTAAAAATAACAGATTTAGAAAGCATTTACTTTAAATGATGAATTTTATAGAGACAATTCGAACAACTGCGAATACATAGAGGTAAGCAACCGATAAAGAAATATTCCTGGCGCATTTATAGGTTTGTATAAGTATAAAATATGTACCAGAAAAACAACCAAATATAAAAGAAAACACATGGACTAGCAATTATTACAAAAACCTACAGTATTAAACATACCACCGAACGGGTCTCAAACATATAGTAATAAAGAACTCGCTTTAAACATTTGAGTGACCTCTTCTTTATATTGTAATTTATATCAGATTTTCATAACAGTTAAAATATTTTCTGATACAATTAAATCTCAATTTAAATTTCACGAAACATCCTATAAAAATATAAAAACCCGCACTGTTATATATACGTGGAAGGATCACAAAATCCCTCTGTGAAACCGTATTAAATCTTCAAATCATGACAGTAATATCTGGAATAGTGCTGACTGTCAATTCGATTCTCCGACTTCGAGCGCTAAATACGTCATCTATTTTATAACAAATTTACATTGGGGTTACGAGCAATTTAGAAAAAGGCGCTTACCATAAAGCTCTTAATCGACTGAACTCGAGTTTGAATCTATAACTTTTCTGTCAAATCGCCAGAACGGAATACAACTACTACTTTCTACTCGGTTTCCACACATTCGTGATCAATACAATGTAGGTATAGCATTTGGCTAAAGCTTTGCTAGAAAAAGCCCAATTAATTGAAATAAATGTACTTGCATATCTTCCTGCAAACAAGTATCATTAATCATCTGTGGTGGAACGAACAAAACTGCGGGGGAATTCCTAAAGTTTTAGTGGATAAGTTTACTTTTAGTATTAAGCCATACTTGCAACAGACATAATAGACAAAAAACGCGTTTTTTCGTTCATCTAAACGCGACATAGTTGCCAGAACCTACAGCGATGATGCTGCAATGTTGCTTAATTCAATTCTTGTTAATTTCATGTTTGAGAGCCCCCAATTTTTGGTAAAACATACTAACGGTTGCACTTATTAATTACACGCTTGTTCGGTTAGCAAATATAAGTAATGGAAGCAAATTAATTAAATACAATCGTGCTGAGTCTGGGCCTTCTGACATACGACACTTCTTACATAGTGATTACAGACATGTTATAAGTACGCAAATTATGTACACGCAAATAGGCAAAATTTGAATGTAAGCACATTTAAAAAATGTAAGCAATTTTTCTCATGACATACAGTGCTATGACAGTCAAAGATTAAAACATAGACCAAAAACAAAACTATACGCAAGGTGTTTAAAAGCAAAGCCGAATAATTTACTAACTTTTAGCACTCATCTAACTAGACATTACTGTTTCGACTACGTTTGTAGTTGCTGGGGAGCATGATTTATTTTTTCTACAGCACCACTAGGCTGAACTTGTCCAGAATTGTAGTTGAGTATAACATCCTCCAAAACAAAATTAATAGACCTTTCTGGGAAACTGAAGACCAATAAATTAATAGACTCAACAAGCATGCTTTTATTTTTGTAGGCGTATTTCTGGCATGTATAACAATGCAGTCAATATGTAAGTCCTTTTGAGTAAATATTTGATTTGGAATTTATATTTTCTTTTTAAAAATAAACAATAATAATAATCATTTTAGGTATTGTGCACTGCAAGACCTACTTATTAACAACTCAATGAATTTCATCTCCAAATTCTTCATCAGAGAAACTTTCGTACCCTTCAACGGTAAATAACAATAAAGGGTTGAATATCAAAGAGATCTTCTCGATATTCACCAGTCTACGCTGAATCTATAGTTGATTTTACTTATTAACATAAGCATTCTATTTTACAATCTGACCATTTCAATTGCGTTGTATTGGCAATGGTACGCGGAAGCCCTAATATTTTATGATGAAATTACTTTACATATTCGTCTAGGTAGTAGGTTTTTGCTGCTTGTCGAAGATCCAAATTATCCAAATTTAGTTTTTCGCTGCTTTTTTCGGGGATTATATATTTGCTTATTAACCAAGATATTAATTTTCTCTTGGAAAATGATTTTGCTGATTCTTCAACGCTATTGTGATAGCTAACGGTATTCATATTTATTATAATTATTAATAAAGGTTTTGTAAGATTTGTTATGAATTCAGTTTTAAACCATCGCTCAAAATTCTATATGTTCATGCTATCATGGTAATCACCTTTACGTGTGCTACTTTTGAAAACTAATGAAACGACTTTTACAAAACTCTCGCTACCGCTTGCATGAATAACTGTGTACCTACATCTATCTCCGGCCGTTTGGATGCTGTTGCCAAAGCGCCATCTTGCCAACCATTTCTGTGCGATCCTTTGCTAAAAATCCAAGTTTCATCGAGAAATACTGGCTATATAGATGTCACTAGTTCTTGACTTTTCACATATTCCCTAAGAAATGCGGTCATCTTAAGATCGGGTTTTCCATTAGATCCTATTGCTTGACTTTTTTCATTTGAAACCAGTTTCTTTACACCATTTGTATAATGCCGATGTAGAAAATTGAAACTTTTCTTGGTATTCTTAATCATGCGTTTGTGTGGCGTTTGTATTGGTACATGTTCCTTGGTAGCATATATTTTCTATACTACATATCTTGGGACCTCGGTGGTCTAGCACAGCAACGCGTTGCCACTCGAGGTCACACTGAATTGCGCTCGTTCCGCTGTGGATTCGAATCTCAGCTGGGGCGACCGCATTTCAGCTAGTTAAGTCTACGTTGCATGTTGCATGAATGGTTAGTGTGTAAGGGACGCCCGCACCCCCCTGAAGTAATGCGAAAGCGGTTCCGGGAAGGAAACGGTAGTATGAATGAATGAGAAAAAAAAACTACATATCTTATGGGGTTATTCAATACAGGCGTTACTTGCGTTTTTCCCGCTATCATTTTTTCGGATATATTTTGTTCCCAAACGTTTTCGGTTTTGAAACCATTCTTCTTCAGGTTACAAGTTGTACCGTCTGGCATTCTCAAGGCCAAAAAAGCGGGATGAACGTCATTTGTGGGTGAAATTAATCGTTCTCCCCATCGTAATCTTTCGTACTCTTTTTAAAATAATTGCAAAAATTCTTCTTAACTTTATAGATATTTAACACGAAATGAAAACAAACAACAATAGGATGTTAACGATGTAAATAATAAACACAAAGGTAAGAAACCAAACAATTATAGAAAACAGTAAGGGAATTGGGCACAAAAAATTCAAGTATGAAAAATTATGTCAAGAATCCTTTTTTATTTTTCAGTATAATCTCATCAACACATGTAACATAACGTAACGATTTTTCATAAATTCTAAACTGCTAGAAAAGATATTTCTTGGATCTTAAAACAATCATTTACTGCTGCTTTCACTAATTACATTAAACAATTACACAAAACCGTGTCATTCGGCGGTTAAGAAGGTTCACATCTAATTGTTGTCTCAAAGCAGCGTACACATACGTTAGAACCGCGGGGTCTTGATTGTGAATTATTAATTCCACCGTTTTATTTTTACAGTATATAGTGTGGAATTTTCAATTTACCGTCTAATATTTTACAATCTCTACAGAATTATATAGCAGTATAGTTTTTGAGGGGGGTATTGGAAGAAGATAAACATAAATTTATGAAAACGTACTTAAAATGTTTCAAAATAATCAAACTTGGAATTAAATGTTCAAATAAACCACTATGCTGGGACTAAATAATAAGCTAAGTCATAGAAAATGTTCTCTAAACATTTTGCAAACACATTTTACACATGTATTTGACAGTTCAACCATTCTTCTTTGCAATTATACGAAGGCCTGGGTCTTTTTACAGCTAGATGATAAAATAAATTTTCTAAATATCCCCACCATACACCATTAAATGCCATAACAGGCGATCGAGCAGCCATTAATAGGATCAAAGGTTCTTATTCAACAACTTGGAAATATTACACTCTCACTGTTGTGAGCGAGACAGCTATACTATATAAACCATACATCGTAAATAATTTTAACCTGTTGTAAATGGAAATAACTACAGGAGTTTCAGAGTATTCAAGCCAGTGACGGTACTACCGTAACATCTAGACAAGAATTTAAATTTGTTCTACATGCTCAAAAATACTTATTTTTAATAGTTTAATATTTTTCTCATTTGTCATATTAAAGCTTAAAAAAAGCAAAAGTTTTTTTAATAAATATACAGCGCACGATAAGAAAAATGAGCCAGTCCGTCATTGGCACAGCTTTCCGATAGAGTACATACTGCAGCGGTATGTAGGCAGTTGAAGGACGGAGGTGGTAAGTCACGTTCTGAACACAGAATTTGAACCAACTCTTAGCTCCGTTTTCAGTATAAAGTACGCACGTAGCCGCCACGCTTTGAACACATTCGCATAATGAATAAATAACATAAGCATTATTTTAAATTGTGATTGATTTCCAAGTATTGCGAAACTCATACTTTTTTGTTAGGAGGCGAAATTAAATGGACGACAAACGGTGAAACACATCCGGTTGAAAATTAACACACACCAAAAATCAAAAACACATAAAAATAATATTTTTGTTTGTATTTGCTTAGAAATCGTATGTAGTAACCCAAATAAAATTAGTTTATATACAAGTGATAGCAACACACAGTAAGAATGTTGATAGAAATAAATATCTCTTAAGCGATTACTAAAGCGATTCAAAATAAGCTAAAATTAACGATTTCTACTGTCCCCGTAGGTGCGTTAGTAAGGAATGTTTCGGATTTTTCAGGTAGACAACACATCCAAGATTGAACGAACGTGAAAAACTATCGAAACAATCATTATTGTGAAAACAGTGGCAGCTTAGAAATTGACCGAGCAGTTTGTTTTACAGTGAGCGTTTAAAAGAAGTAATTTTGTGAAGAAACGGAAATTTCACGTGAAGGTTTTCGTTGGATGATTTTTTACGATTGTAGTCAACAACAATCGCTTCGTTCAACTTTTGGTAATGAAACACCATCAGAAAAGACTGTTTACAATTGGTGTGCAGAATTTCGTCGTGGTCGTGCGTCCGTCAGTGATGAATTTCGTGAAGGTCGACCAAAATCTGTTGTTATTCCAAAAAACATCGATGCTGTGCGCAACATGATTGAAGAAGATCGGCATGTGACTTACCGTGAGATAGAGGCATCCTTAGGCATATCTAAGACTGCAGTACATTCGATTTTGCATGAACATTTAGCTGTGAAAAAGATCTGTTCCCGATGGATTCCACATAATCTGACCGAAGCTCAAAAAGAGGCTCGTGTTAATTGGTGTATGGAAATGCTCAAAACATTCGACCGAAGAACTACAAAATCCGTACACAACATCGTAACAGGTGAGGAAACTTGCATATATTCGTATGAACTGGAAACTAAACAACAATCTACTTTTTGGGTGTTCCAAGATGAACCGAATCCTACAAAAGTTGTTCGTTCACGAAGCACTTCCAAGAAAATAATAGCTTGTTTCTTCCGTTGTACTGGACATGTCGCAACCATTCCTTTAAAGGATCGAAGATCAGTTAGCACTGAATGGTATACAACAATTTGTTTGCCAGAAGTCATCGACCTAATCAGGAAAAACAACCAAAAACGTCGCATCATTCTTCATCGCGACAATGCCAGCTCTCACACAGCACGTCAAATAACTGATTATTTGAAAGAGAAAAACATCGAATTACCGCCTCATTACCCGTATTCACCTGATTTATCGCCTAACGACTTCTTTGTGTTCGCGAATGTCAAACAAAAAATGCGTGAACAGCGATTTTCATCACCTCAAGAAGCTGTTGAACCCTCCGGAAACCATGTTTTGAGATACCAACTTCAGAGTGGAAAAAATGTTTCGAGAATTGGTTTGAACGCAGGCAATTATTAAATAATTGCAAAAAATGTTTTCCATCGCCAATACTTTTGTTTAAAATTTGCTGATAATACTGTTGACTTCAAAGAACTTATACGCTCAAATTGATGTTTACACTCTTTGGATGGTAGAAACAAACAAAAGAAAATTATTGTTACAAAAATACCTGGATTGTAAGAATCAAGTGCTGACGCTCCCAACGTATGTATTAGGTCATCAGAAGCAATCAGGATATACAGGGTGTGTCAACTAAAACAGTCCACCCTGATGAACTTTGTAAATGAACAATTCTGTAAAAAGCGACCAGACAAGTCAATAATAGTTAGAAGGGAGGCATTACTTTCCATGTAGCTGTATTATATTTCATCCGCCTAGACTCCACCACCACCTACTCCAAACTGTATACGACAAGGGGTATCGATTTGAACTTTTTCTACTTTTCGTTCAATCTTAATATTTTTTCTACATCTATTCATTTGTTTTTGAAAAATAATATTTTAAAGCATGCGTATCGAAAATTAAAAATTATTATCAAATGTAACTTCTTGTAAAAAGCCTGTTTTGTTTACATTGTACATAAGACGATACTATCTAAAAAGAAATTTATTGGGTCTGCAGATTTATTTAAGGTCTTGTAGAGTAGCCAGCTAGGTCGCCCGCTTAACCAGATTCTCTAGAAGAATGAACAGCCGGATTAATAATTAACGCCTAAAGTGTTTAATAATATAAGAAATTGTTTAGAAAATTGACTGTGATATTATACGGAAGTTGATAATTTGATCAATTTTTTGAAATTTTTTGTTTTTACATGTCCCATACACATCTGAAACTTCAAAACATCATTTCTCAAAATCGAGTCTACAGAACTGTAAAAAAATCACGATTGGACAAAGAGCAGGAAAACCGGTGAAATGAAGTATATCCTGACACCCACCCCTTAGCAACTAACATTCTGATGTTGTTGAAGGCAGGGGCTAAAAGGATGAAGTATAATAACGTCTCTAAGTAGATTTCGACTCCTAAAAAACTACAGAAATTTACGATAAACTATTAATTGATAGTTGCTATTAGCTAGTTATCACAGACTAAGAACTACAGCCATCTGCAATAATTACGGGTAATTATTATTTTGCTCAACTACTAGGTACATTTAAAACTGAAACAAGAACAAAATATCCTAGAAAATAATCACAGGGAAAAAAAATTAGAATCGGATTTACTATATTTACGTATGCTACAACGTATATCCGACTAGCGAGAATGGTTAAAAAGTAATATAAGAATATTCGTGAAAACTGAAAACCGACAATCGATTTTCTTTCAATTACAAAACTTTTATGAGGTTGTGGGCTTTTACTACTTTGGCAGGATAGAGTAGGTGTCGTATTGCATTGTACCTTGTACAAGAACATATGATTTCGTGTAAACTTACAATATTATAATTTAAATGGATACCTTAGTAGGTGCATAAAGTTGTTTGTCCTACACAATTTGCTCAACACACTTCTGCGCAGACTCTGATGGGGGCTTTAAGCAGAACAACATTTAAGGACCCTATGATGTATAGGTATGTTAATATTTAGTCATGTAGCTACCGTAAAATAAGAATATCAGTTTCATAAATCTAGATCTATATAATAAAATAATGTAATAAAAAATATTCTTCTATAGTTTGAAGCTTAATTCCGTTGGTTAATGACTTTGTTTATATATTTAACATAGATAACTACTTTCATGCTTTACAAACTACAAAATCGTTACTACGTGCATTACAACTTCCTACTTAGTTAAGTGAGAACATGCGATTCAATAAGATTCACATGGTGGTTAAACATTTGCGTGAAACCAAACTGATTTAGAAAGCTTCAGTGAAACATTTCCACTCCTCTTGCATGACTACAAATTCCCAAACACAGAATATTGACGACACTGAGTAAGTTCTTTATATTAGAAAGATACTACTTCTTGTTTGATTTTAGCTCAACGAAAAAGTACATTTTTAAAGGAGGGAATGTCGCCTTTTTTAATATTCTTAATTGGCGGAAAATTCAAAATTGGGTTGTTTTAGTTAAGTGGATAATAAGCAAGTGTTTAAACTATGAATATTATCAAGAAGAAGACATGCTTGATACGTATGGGCTACAATTTTTGAGCAGAATTTTCTGTATCAAGAAAACAAAAAATTACAGAGTATCCTACTCTAAAATAAAGCTTTACTTTGCTGATCTAGAGCATCTAAATATACAGCACGCTGTCGATACAGAGTTTAGTTTGGTTTAGTTTCTGTTTAGATTCCGAACACACACCACAACGGCGAAGCCATTTTATGCCAGTTCTGTGAAAATTATATCTTACTTTATTGTTATCCCATATACGAGGCTTATTTGGAAACTAAGGACCGTTGAAATAGTCCTGCCGAATGAGGGACGTAGTCAATTTGGTACTCTGTGAGGTTGATTTAGTGTTTGATGAGCTTAGCCATCAGTTGCTTTACCGTGGCTGTGTCATGGTATTCAGTTGTATAATAAAGAGCTAGAGGCGGCCGTAGGCTAGAGGTTAGCGCGTTAGACTTCTGCGCTGAGGGTCCTGGGTTCAATTCCCAGTACCGGAACATCGGATTTTTAACGGCCGTTCTCCCTCGCAAGGCAATGGCAAACCAGCGAGGTATTCTGCCTAGTAAATCTTCTCTGGAGT
>JABXWE010030917.1:0-15046 GCA_014611495.1 Limonius californicus
AAACCAAAAAGTTACCAAAAACAGTTTAATAATAGAGGATTTTATTACCAAAAACAGTTTAATAATAGCCTCCATTATTAAACTGTTTTCGGTATCATAATGGACCTATTATTCAATCAAAGTAGATAAACAATATTCTGTATTCCTGTAAACATAAACAAAATAATGTCAATATCAAAAAGTACGTAAATGAGATTTACTTTATTGTTGATGTGTGCATTCTAGAAAAACATTCTACATAGATTGGTGGTTTTCCTGGATAGGCTAGACAGATGTAAAGAACAGCGTTTTGTTTTTTTATCAGTTGCATATATTTCATGATTACTGGTACCATTTTCGGTATCTGTCTTAGGGTCAGACGAGCTACTCTCAGATCAGTTGAAACTACATAGTTGGTACGTGTATTACGTAGAAATGTGCGTGATAATAAATATGCATACGGCGCAGAATCAAATAAACTTAATTAGGCGCCGCGTGCATATATACTATGCACACCACTAATGAGCTAATTAAACACAAAAATTAAATAATTAGTAATATATATTGTCACTGAAGCACTCTAGCAGCAAAGATTTTCAATAAAATTACTCCGGCGCCATAGACCCAACCGCAAAATTTGGCACGGCGCGGCGTTCAAAGTGTTAATAAGAGGTATTGAAGTAATAGCAGTATTTTATTCTTTTAGGTAAACACTTGCAGAGTAGTGTACACGTACAAAAAAAAGCACATTACTGTGTTTTGTAAAAAAGTAGATTGCGTTATACCGTAGTCTAAATAATACCTAAACCTTTCAATACAATGGTAAAGGGGTTTCGGTCAAAATTCGGACGGAATGATGTAGTAGATGGCGGCACAAGTAATTGGGTACGCTACATGCAGTTGACCAAATGTATTTTAATGGGTAGACATTACATCATTTACCTGTACGTCTCCCTCGCGTGACCAAGATCTGAAATTTTACGTGATCGTCCACCTTAGTTACCCCACCTTAATTTTTCAGTTATTGTAGTTTTATGAACTAGGAATTATTGTAAATATATTGTTTATGAAATAAAATAATATACCTTCAATTCTGTAATTTATTTTGTAAGAAAAGAACTCAAAAATAAAATTTACAAAATTAAATTGTATTCTGAGGTAATAACAGATGAGGTAATGACAAATTTGTATTTTACAAAAGTTAACCTACTGTTCTGGACTCACTCGGCACCATCTTGACAGTCAAGACAGAAAAAGTTCTTTACTTCCCTTCCGTGTGTGTTGCACACGGTCTTGCCACATTCGGAACAAGTTACTATTTGTTTTGTTAGGCCGGTGCATCGTCGATACGTAGAACGCCAAGGGGGGCACCTAAAATCTATTCAAGATATGCATGACACTGTAGTAAACAAACCCACGTGCGAATCGAAAATCACCTGGTAACGAGAAAGCGTGTGATTGGTGGGTTGCAAGTGAAAGTTGAGTGATTTACTAATACTGTGATGCTTGTTCACAAGATTCGTAAATAGCGGTTACAGCTGTATTTGCATCAAAGGGCACTATCTATTTCTATTTACGCGCGCCAAGCTACGTAACATATTTAAGCGTGTGAATCAGACTCGCTGTCAGATGGTTTGTTTACTACAGTGTCATGCTTATCTTGAATAGATTTTATGTTGCCCCACTCACCAAATTCTTACATTACTACAAAAGTAAATGAGATAAATATAAAATTCCATGAAAAATATGTTTACCTAAGTATTTTCGAGGATTAGCTGAAACGTGGTACCGTAGAAAAAATATTTTAGGAAATAGTACTAAGAAGCTTTGGCGTAACTCAGTGACCCCCCCCCTAGCTCACGTGAGGGTTAAAGGGTAAAGCAGGTAGAAAGATCTTAAATAGTTGTGTTATGAGGTAGTGTGATTGTATCATTACTTACAGCTTAAAACGTAAGTGGTTGGTCGCAACTAACTCGGACGAGAAAAGGTATTTACAACAGCGTTTCTCAAAGTTTTAGGTTTCGCGGCCCTCTTTTTGGATATATTATGATATACGCCCTCCTTTCTAGCAAGACGGTATTTCGAACTTTCTCGAGCGCTGTAGAATGGCTCGGAAATTGTGACAGTGGGGACATAACGTATAGAACCATGATGCATGTCCAGTTAGAGAGGAAGGTACAGGGAACCTAACTTAGCTTTGCCGGTGAGTAAATGTGCGCACTGGCAAAGCGGTAGTGGGGATTAGCGGACGCATTTCGTGTGGCAACTTGGAGCTGTTAAGATCGCTAGTACAGTTAAAGAAAGAGTCTTATGTTGTTGCGATTTATTAAGTTATATGCTTATTTTCTGCTTATTTTGTAATTATAAATAACTAAAGATTAGTGTTTATTCACTTACTGCTGTATTCAAACAACTCTAATATAAATCATAATTATTACAATAACACCACTGTTCTATTATTGCAAGCTAACTTCTAAACTTCTGTTGCTAAGTGTACACGGCTCGTGACGTGTGTGGTCTCTCACTTTCTTCCACCCACCTTCTCTGTCCATCATTGTGTGCGATGACCGGCAAACCTATTTTAGGTCCTCTATACTAATATTTTTCAAGTATGAATAAAATACTTAATCGGGTCTAAAAGTAATTTCGAGCTTGCAAGTACATCTGCATCTGCGGGTAAAGAAGCTGCTAACACTCCCAAAGCAAACACTAGGAAATATTGTGACGAGTATTATTGAATTTTGGCTTTATGAATACAGTCGTTAATCGTGAATAGTGACCACAGTGTGTAATATGTTTAAATATTTTGGCTGATGAGTAACTGTATAAAACCAAATAAACTGAATAGGCGTTTGCAAGCAAAGCATAAATGTCTTGAAAATAAGTCACATTTCTTTGTGAAGAAATTGAAAGAATTATCGTTGCCTCAAGAAGCTCTGCTTATGTACATCTTCCAAAGAGCACATCGCAAATCCAAGTGCAAGAAACCTCACACTATTGCAGAAAATCTTATTCTTCGTGCTAGCGTTGATATGGTCGCAATAGTACTTGAAGATACTTATGATAAAGAAATTCAGATAACACCAGTATCAAAAAATACTATTAGTAGGCGTATTAATGGCATGCCAGAGGATCTGCAGAAGCAGCTTCTTTCGAAATTATTATATAACAAATTATTTGCTATTTAGCTAGACGCGGCAACGGTTATTATCAAAGAATCTCATTTAATAGTCTACGTTCGTTACTACTATAATGCATATATAAGCGAGGACTTACTTTTTTCTGCAAAGAAATTTAAAGAAGAACTGCAGATGCGCATCTGTTTCAAATTACATAATTATATAGTAAATTCTGGCCTGTAGTGGAAAAACTGTGTTGATGTACTGATAGGACACTGGCGATGGCAAGAAAATCTGATGTTTTACAAGCACTTATACGCAAAAACAATCCAATATTACTTGGTATCATTACATGATACACAGGGAATCACTCGCTTCGAAGGAAATCAGCGCAGGACTTCATTTGGTATTATTCATTGTTATTTCTGTTGTAAATTATATAAAAACAAAGTCTTTCAAGACAAGACTATTTTCTCCAATGTGTCATGATATGGGCGCTGACCACTCAACACTATTGTTCTATTGTGAATCTCGGTGGTTATCATGTGCTGCGCCCCTCTGTGAGGACTTAGCCCCCCTCTCTCCCCAAGGGGCGAGCTGCACACTTTGGGAAACAATGACTTACCGCTCATATTGTGAGAAATTTAAAGAACTGCTAGAACAGACAAAAGGAAATTGCAAGAAGAGCTGGTACAAAAAGCAGAAAAAGCAGATAATAGACAGAAGACATGAAATAACTACATAAATGATAAATATTAGAGACAACAGAAAATTATATATAATGTTAGACCGGCACCAGATTAGGTCATCATCAACATTCGAAGAAGTCGTAAAGCGGGCGAGCTAGCGAAAACAAACTGAGTCGCATAGCAGAATTAGAGGTTGGCGGAGGGCAGGATATTCATAACACTAGACCTCAAGTCTGGGTATCACCAACTGAAGATGGCTGCTGAAAGTCGGAAGTATACAGCTTTCATAACCCCGGACGGGCACTACCAGTATACCAGAGTAACTTTCGGGCTTTCCAACGCACCGGCCGTTTTCCAACGTGCTATCAACATGGTCTTGGGTCCCTTACGACATGAATTTGCCTTAGCATACCTGGACGATATACTCATTGTTTCAAAATCCGTAGAAGAAGGTGTTGAATGCCTTGATAGAGTACTAAATGTGCTTAACAAGGCCGGTCTAACACTGAATTTGGAAATATGCGAGTTTCTCAAAAACGCCATCCAATACTTGGGTACCAAAATCTCGAATGGTACACTGAAACCTTCACCGAGGAAGTTGGAAGCGGTTAGAGAGTTCCCGGTGCCCATCAACGTTCATCAAACAAGACAGTACCTAGGACTCGCCTTGTATTTTCATAAGTACATCCCAGGTTTCGCTCAAAAGGCAAAACCACTGTCCATGCTTATAAAAAAAGACGTGAGCTGGCAGTGGGTTGAAGAACAACAAAATGCTTTCGATATCCTTAAAAATGAATTGACGTCATCACCAACCTTGGCCGTCTTTAATCCCAACGCAGAAACCCAAGTGCATACAGACGTCAGTAAAATTGGTTTCGGCGGAGCACTACTCCAGATGCCATACTGGAAGCTGTTAAAAAGTTCCAAAACTTTCTCTACGGTAGACATTTTAAAATTGTGACAGATTGCAACGCCATGAGCCTTACGTGGACAAAGCGTGACCTGTCACCACGCGTGTGGAGATGGTGGCTGGTTATGCAAGAATATGATTTCGAAGTGGTGCATCGACCCGGTAATCGAATGGCGCATGTCGACGCCATAAGTCGTAACCCGATTCCCGTTAGCCAAATGAACGAAATCGAGCAGTTCAGGCAAATGATGAAAACCTACAGCCCCTGAAAACACAAATCGAGACCAACGATGCAGAACGGTTTTATACGCTGATGGAAGGTAAGATATGCCGTTTGATTGACGAACAACCGAAAATAATGATACCCCGCGACCTGCGATGGCGTACAGTCATGATGATAATGGGCATCCCGGATTTGTTCGCACCTTTGATGCCATAAGGTCTGAGTATTGGTTTAGTGACATGCGAAAGTTTGTGAAGAAATTTGTAAATAACTTCTTCGAGTGCATGGTTGGTAAATGACCCACCAGGAGGCGGCGACTGCGATTGCACCCTATAGAAAAGGTAACTGAGCCTTTTTATACGTTGCACATGGACCATCTGGGGCTCTTTTGCAAGACTGAAGGTGGAAACACTCGTATACTACCCGTGATAGACGGGTTCACAAAATTCGTTTGGCTGAAAGCTGTCCCGAATACAGTAGCGTACCCGTACGTCAGACTTTGGAACAACTAATAAAGTTAGAAAGGACAAAAACAAGTCGTTATCAAGGGAAAATCGATAGTGTACCGGCTTTTCGAGAGTTCAGATGGACTTGATATGCAGCAATGGTTGCATACAATAGACGCAACGGGTGGCGTATTCGATTGGGATGAAAAGGAACGTATTTTTGCATGTCAAACAAGCTACAGGGTAATGCAAAGCACTGGTACAATCAGCAAGAAACTTTAAATTTATCGTGGAGACGATGGAAACACAAACTTTTAGAGGCATTTCCACTTCAGTTTACAAAATTGAAGGAGTTAGTAAATCTCGGAAGGGAAAAGAATCAAAATTTGGTCGATTTCTATTACAAAAAGCTTGCGTTAGGGCAAAGTTGAAAATTGGCAGATGACGTTATCGCAGACGTAATAATTAACACTATAAATGATTCGTTCCTGAAATCGGGTACAAGGGCAGTCCGGTGCCAGAATACTGAAGCGCTGTTAAAATACTTGATAAGTAATGTGGAACAATTGAGAGAAAGTGGTCATAGCAGCTTAAATCGACAACAAAAGGAGCAACCATTTAATAAACCTTCCACTGCGAAAAGTTTCCATAAATTAACATGTTAATCCTGTGGCTCAGAGGGCCATAAGAAAATCAATTGCCCGAAGTTCGACACTCCAAAAAGATGCGAATTTTGTAAAATAAGAAGCCATGTCGAAAGCGAATGTTACCGTAAAAATAAAAAGAGTGCGTTCGACACTACCAAAAGGGTTAGCAGATTAGTTGGCGCCGGAAATGATTCAAGCAATGAAAAATTTCACAAGGAAGCGACTATACAAGAGCAAATTTTCTCCGCTTATATTGACTTTGGCAGTGGATGCAATACTATCACGTCCGATGCAATAAGTAAGTTACACGTGACAACGACACCAAGTGAAAATATCGCTATAGACGGTTATGGCGGTGCGATGGTAACCCCTATGGGGCTGGTTAGACTGGAAGTAACGATTGATGAGATCAAGGCTACCGCCAACTTTTGCGTGGTGGCAAATAATTTACAAGCAAGCGATTTACTAATAGGTAGGTCAGTTACGGAGAGTAGTGATGTCTAGTGTATAAAGCACCCCAAACGTTAAAATTGAAAAACGAAAATCTCTTCTTTTTCAGCGATCGTGTACGCTGATTTCCTGAGATAGAAGTGCTGGAACTGCTAGAACTATCATTACTTGTCCCAAATGATGACGATTTTAACTTTGAACTGGACTTCATCGAGCTGCGCATTTTCGCCCTGACGGGCGCGGCGCGGCGACAGCATCTTCGCAGGTCCCAAACAGTGTAAGACACGTCTAGATGAGTAGAACATATAGTATAAGCACCTTTTTATATTAACCGTTTAGTCGGCAAGTGATCCCAATAAGCGTCCCAGTGTGTCACAAGATAAAAGTGCTAAGTATCACCTTAGGTTAAGAACCGCTAATGTCGGCAACGAGAAATATACAGCCTGGCCAGCTGAAGTGCGTGATTCAGTGTATCATGCGATTGGGGTACCCCGCATGTGGACCCCTTACCAAATGGCACAGTGTGCCAAATGACCCAGTGTGTCGATGTGGTCCATTGTGCCACGAGATATAGCCCACCGACGGGAGGCTCAGTGTGCCATGAGACCCACAGTGAGGTCCAGTGTACCTCGAGATATAGCGCATCGTCACTAGACCCAGTGTGTCGCAAAGGTAGAACAGTAGTCTCGCGTAATGGTTGCTATTTTCTAATCGTGAAGCTGTGCGGCCCAGTGTGCCGCTACTAGAAAAACAGATGTTGCAACTATAAGAAGTCGCGAGGTCGCTCCTCCCGTCAGGAAGGCCGAGATTAGGTCATCATCAACATTCGAAGAAGTCGTAAAGCGGGCGAGCTAGCCAAAACAAACTGAGTCGCATAGCAGAATTATTGTAAAATATAGGATCACTTGATTTCTAGCCGCTGATGATGTAGTTTATTAATAAAGTTATTCATTTTATTAGACTCCCTGTTTGCGTTATTAACCCTCCCCTAACAATAACCACAAGTGAAATTACTTTTGGAGAAATAAAAAAAAGTCATGAATCTTAAGAAAAATGATAAAGCAGCGGAAGCTGATGAAATATCTACCGAAATTGAAAAGTTTTCGGGAGAAACATCTGACAAATCCTATATCTTTTACTATAGAAAGAAAAACAAAAACACAATGTAATAATTACAGTACAAGTAAAACATTCACCAGAAACTTAGAAAGAATGAGAAAATTAGTCGATCCACATCTAAGGCCCAACCAAGCAGGATTTCGACAACGCCGTTCATGCATAGATCATATTTGTACTCTTAGGATAATTATAGAAAAATCTATCGAATGGAACAAATAATTATAGTTCGGCTTTATTGATTTGGAGAATTCCTTTAATATGATAGATAGAAATCAAATGCGGAGAATACTAGAAGACTTCGGAATACCAACTAAGTTAGTTCAAATCATCTCAAATGCTCTAAAGAGGTTATGGACCGAGAATCGAGCAAAATCGTACAAGATCTGGAAAATATGAAGTACACATGGGAGTACACCAAGGCTGTATTTTAATCCTGCTAGTGTCTTCAATCTTAATTAATATGCTGCTGAAAGTAATGACGAAAAATAAAAATGAACTTACGTAGCGATTTGAACAGTTTCTGGAAGACCAGCAGTTTACGGATGATATACCTATAACAACTGAAAAATACACCTCCAGACAAAAATAATATCCCTGCAAACCCAGAATCTTTGAAATCCAAAATTTGGATAAATCGAAAATTCTTAGTATCAATGAAGATAGAACAATAGAATCAGTAGAAAAATGTGTATATCTGGGTAGCTTAGTAGCTAAGGAAAACGCTTGCCATAAAGATATTAAAAAGCATATAAATAAAGCACAAGTGGCTTTCAATACGTTATGGAAGATGTGCTATTCCACAGAAACGAAATTTCGGCTATTCAATACAAATTTTAGAAGCTTGTATTAATTATTGTATGGTTGTGAGTCGTGGCCAGTGGACAAAAACAAGAGTGAAATTCAAGTTTAATTAATAAAAGAATTAACGAAAATGATCCTCAAAATATATTGGTCCAATAATATCACAAATGCAGAAATATCGAATAGAACTAATCAAAAACCTATTGAGAAAATAATTAGAAGAAGAAAGCGACAATAGATAAGCCACTTACTACGGAAAAAGACTATGACATAACAAAATAAGCCTTATAATATAATATAGAAGGAAGAGGAAAAAGTGGAAGACAGTTAATTCTTGTAAGAGAGCCGTAAATACGAGGATTGTTCGATAACTACGTGGCCTAACTCAGAGATAGCGCGAATTCGGAGGAATTTTCTTTACCATTCTGTAGAACTACCTTTTATTAGATTAAATATGACAGTACAAAGCGATCTGTCAATTAGTCTGTTTTTGACAGTACTCCAAAGTGAACGTCTCGTGTGATTTTGTAAACAATGGAAAAAACGGAGCTGAGAGCAGTGATAAAGTACTTTCATTTGGAAGGCTTAACACCAACCGAAATCAAAGCAGAGCTGGATTCAACACTATTGGAATCCCCTCCTTCGTTTTCAATGGTTAAAAACTGGGTTACCGAATGTAAGCGTGGTCGTGTGAGCACAAATGATGAACCCCGTAGTTGACGTCCAAAAACTGCTACTGCCCTGTATCGTATTGGATGACCGTCGAGTAAAACTGCGCGAGATAGCAGAAATAGTGGATATCTCAAATGACAGTGTGCACAGAATTTTAACTGAAGAATTGGAAATGAAAAAATACTCGGTGCGTTGGGTGCCGCAGTTGCTCACACCGGAGCAAAAACGGAATTATCTGCCGTGCAGCGAGCGCATACAACAGGTGTGGATCGAGATAACGAGATCGCAGGTGGGTCAATTCCTTTCAGATTCAATTTTCACATATAATTTCGAGGTACGAGGGGTTCCGGAAAAATTATAGTTTAATAGTAAGAAATCGTAGTAAAACTTGTAATTATATACTTAATTAGTGGGTGTTTAAATTCAATTGATTGTGTATTTTGTAAATATTGGTGATAATTTTTTTTTTGAATATTGGTAATAATTGTTAGATGGTCAACAGTATAATTAATTTTCTTTTATTGATTAAAATTCAATTAGCAAGGGGGAATAGTGCGGAAGTTTTAAATCTTGATTAAGAGTGCGCCGATACTAATACCATTATAGTGGTATTTCTACATCTGAGTATTTGAACCGCGAGGGCTCGAGAAACTTAAAAATACTTAGCGGGTTTGGTCGCGAATATCCTTATGGTTGGAAGCGGAATAAATACTTCGTAGTCTAGTAATCATTTCGCATTATTGCGTTCCCGATATACTAAAGAATTTTGTTTTATTAAATTGTTTAACGGAAGGTACTGTTAGCCATGATTGGTTAAATACTGTTATATCTATAAAAATATCTTTATTGAATACCTATTTTAATTTCAAGTGGTTGTGTCAAAAGATTGAATTGTGTGGATCTTTAGATAAATTGAAATTTGGTAATTTATTGTTGTGTTTTATTGTGTCTTGTTTAACGTAATTTACTTTGGTGACAAATTGAGCAATTACCGAAGCAAGGTAGGTCAGAACTCCAGGAAGGTTCCTGTTTACCTCGTGTTATTTTCAGGGACGAAGGATATTTTAAACAGGCGACGCCTAGGCTTATCAACCCCCCCTCCTTCGACTGTAGCTGGTCGACCCTTGTCCTTGATACCTGGACCTTGCATCGTAAATGGTAGTTTCGGTTGTATTGCTTCTATTTAGTATAACAGAATTGTCGCCGTTTATTCGACTAGGCGTTACAGATTCTCATGGAATTATCTTGGTCGACTACTTAGAAAAGGGGAAAACAATAAATGGCGAGTATTATGCCAATTTGTTGCAACAACTTAGCGACAAAATCAAAGAGAAACGGCCTCATTTGGTAAAGAAGAAAGTACTTTTCCATCAAGTTAACGCACCTGCCCACAAGTCTGCGATTGCAATGGCCAAAATTCATGAATTGGGATTTGAATTAGTGCCCCATTCGCCCTATTCCCCAGATTTGGCTCCCAGCGATTATCATCTGTTTCCAAACCTGTAAAAATGGTTCGGCGGTAAGAGATTTTCGTCTAATTCCGAGGTAATCGCTGCTGTTAGTAGCTATTTAGAGAACTTGGATTCATCGACCTACAATGAAGGCATTGCTAATTTGGAATATCGTTGGAATAACTGTGTTGGGCGAGCAGGAGACTATATTGAAAAATAAAATGTTTTTTGTCGAAAAAAACTTGCATTTTCTTTGTTAGGCCACGTAGTTATCGAACCATCCTCGTAATGACTGAAACCTTTTAGTAAAACTTGTGTGTAAGTGGCATTAAAAATGATTCACAAAATAGAGAAACATGGAAACAGTTGCTAAAAACAGTTTAATAAGTTTTAATAGGTATTGCTCAACTCGTACAAAAGTGATGTAATACTAATCATTAAGGATACGCTACCCCAGCAACCTTGCTACTTTCACACCAACAACATAAACGTTCCAAACCGCCGCCGTTTGTTCCACACGGAACCTACAGGTACAAGAAGAAGAACAAGAACAAGTAGAAGAATTGTGAAATTTGTAACACGTTACACTAAAACCTAGTGTTCGAAGATAGTAACTTTCAATAAATGTGACAGAACCACCACCGGAAATAATTAAGTACAACTGTTACAATTTAGGTATTATTTTTTCACGTATTTATTATAGTCTACATATTAAACTACCACAAATCAAAAAGGATACATATTTTTTCGAAAACCGTCATAATAAGTTGATTTATACATGACATCTGTGAAGACAGAAAAACTGTTTTTGTCTACAGAACATTAATCATGTTTACATCCAAGAAGTAATAGCTATTTTTATAACAAGTGCCAAAAACAATTCATTATTCAAATGCACGAGTACTTAGAATTGTTTTTCGATACTTGATATGTACAACAGCTTTCCTACAACTGATAAATGAATTTCTATTTAATGTGATTAAAATTTATAAAAATTCGCTACTATCCTATCCCAGCAAATCAAGCAAGCCAATCAAGTGCTTTGCTAAAATTTGTTGATTGCTTCGTTATTTTTGACCTCCATTTAAGATCAATTTGACATTATTTTCGGTAAACAAAAAACATAAATGTTTTTTTCTACAAACGTCAGTAAAAGTATAATTTTTAACGCATGCTGTCAGTGTCTAAAATGCCATTTTAAGGCACTGGTGTTAAAAGTAATTTACTTTTGGCACTGGTGCTAAAAGTAAATGACGTGATTTACCATTAACACTGGCACGATATTATAAAAAAATTAAGAAATTTTAAATCAAAGGAATATTTATTTACTTAATTAAATGTACATTTAGAGAAACTACAGTTAGAAGAAGTAATTTCATGGTCAATCTCATTAGTAGCTGAAGTAGTAATTATTTCTGTGAAGCTTGTACCAGGGTAAGGAGCAATATTATCCGCCGAAGTTTTGAACGAAATTTGGCCCGCAATGATCTTGTTTTGTAACGAGTCTTCTATATAACCCTCCGCTACTATACTGGACTTCCATCCACCGTGTAATTGTAGTAAGATTAGCACCAGAGTCTGCCAACAAACTAGCCGAAGATCGTCGGAAGCAATGTCCAGTATAAAGATGAGAATCAGGTAAATTTAGAAATTCGGCAATATTGGCAGGCATCTTACCAAATGTGTTGATTCCAACTGGAGTTGAGGCACATTTATTCTTAATGCATTTTATGAAAATTCTTGAATGATTAGTATTCGCTGGACGAAGGGCTATGTATTTTTTATAATAGCTCAAATATAATGTACCAGTAATACCGAATGTTCATTGCACATTAATTTTTGTGTCTGGTATATGCACAACTAGTGAAGTTCCCAAATCTTCGATATTATTGAATCTCAAGTTGCACAATTCTTTGCGACGATAGGCTCCAAATACACCGAAAATTACGGCAACTTTCTGCATGAAATATGTTTCATCCTCCGCTTCTACGAGGAATTTGTCGAATTGTTCCCTAGTCAATACTCTTTCGACTTTTTCGGTCGATATCCTTCGCCCTCTCGCTTCACAAAGCAACAAGCTTGTAATGTTTGCTTATGTCCTGATTATTTATGCTCATCATCGCCTTCAACATAGAGTAATTTAACCAAAGCTTTGACGATTTCCATATTTTGGACTTTTCTTCAAAGTATGTCAAAAGCACTTTTTCACTGAACTTGCCACTAACATTTTTCAGACCACACCATCTCAAAAAACGATTGTACGAAAACTCGTACTGTTGCTTTAACTTACTAGGCAATAACTCGAAAGTTACTTTATTAGCAGTTTTTTCGATTTCCGCAGGGAGAAATTCATTTTCTTGATCACTTTCCATGTCACGAGATTTGAAGTAACTTGTCAACAAACGATCGAATTTTCATTACCTTAGCAACAATAAACTTCATGAATAAATTGGATTTCAAAATATTTTATAAATTTAATAATGTAAGAAATGCATTGATTTGTACTTTTAATGGTGTTTATAGAAAAATAGTGTATGATATATGTGCTAAAAGTAATTTGAATTTGTACGAACTTCTCTTCTCACAAAATAAAATGTCCCTTTCAGCACTTATTTCATAAATAACTATTTTGAAACACTCGAAAGCACAAGTATGGTAAGCGTCTTCTTCCCAGCCAAGCCGTTGAAGGCTATTTTAGTGAAGTAATAATCAAAAAATCAAACAGTTGTAGGAAATAGTATATTATGATGGTAGCGTATAATTAAGCCTTTAAAGCACATACCACGAGTTTAAAAGCACGACGCGAGGGTGAATGCTTTTAACATCGCTAGTTCTTTAAAGAGCTTAATTATATACCTGTGTCATACGCTATTTTTTTAATATACCTGCATCATAATCTGGAAAATAGACCTGGAAAGCAGCATTTTGATTAATTTTATAAAGTAGTCTGGGGGATGTGGCGCAATATCGGTAACATGGAGACTGGTTAGGATTTGTTGTTCATGCTGCTATGTAGATTCGATGTTTTTGCAAATTGTTGTGGTGTTAAATTATATAATTAAAACCAAATTCGTATATACATTAAATTACAAACTTCAAATTCAAAATTTTGAGAGTTCGGTAATATAACTAAAGCATGCTATAGATTACACAAGTTTTAATGTTTTCAAGGGCTCCGGCGATCCATTGTATGGCTTATCATAAGAGATAGAAAGTCGGTTAAATGGAAGCGAAGTTTCGAAATTCAGTGCTGACCAATAATCTGCCCCGACATTTGAAATATCTCAAATGGTGCCTTAGCAATTAAAAAAAACTGAAAATTGCGATTTTCTATAATCTTAAGCAACTATTTACGCTTTATTGAACACTGAATGTCTTTTATTTCTAGGATGATTCGATTTTGTTGCATTACGCCCAACTTTAGTTTTCCTTATGGGCGCAATTTATGTTGTGGACACTGTTAGAAATTGCGAAAAACAAATCATCCCAGAAATAAAAAAACGTCTACTGTTCGCGATTTTCGGTTTGTTAAACAAGGATTGTGATGCAGGTATAATAAAAAAGGGTTTTACATCTTGCAATTTTTGGTCAAAGAAAGAACATTTCGATAGAATATAGCACTTTTAGCCGCTTCAGATACTTCAAGGAGCAAATCAGCTTCATTACTCGTTGATACCATTTATCGCTACATTACACTCGTCAAGAAAACTTTCATTCTCGAATGCAAAAAACGCATTTCGTAATACATACTGCTCCAAGAAATTAACGCACCACAACTAGCAATCGCAATATTGTTTAAAGTATTGCAGGTAATGAAGTACGTTTAATCATAGTTCATAGATAATGCTTAACATTAAGTGAACCATATTTTATCCACATTAATAACATTCGTATGTAAAAACCGTAAAAACTAAAAAAATCAAAATTCGGAAACTGAAAAATTGTAAATTTACAGGTTCAGTAGACTGTGTTTCCGCCTCGCCTTGTTCTGATAGCTTGACAACGACGGTCCATGCTTGAAAGTAACACATTTTACTGCTCTTGTTCAAGATTATCCCACATTTCCACTAATGAATTCCCTCGGTCGTTAAGAGTTGCAGGGGGTGGTTGAAGGGATCGTACTTGTCTTTCGAGAATGTCCCAGAGCAGCTGACTCGGATTCAAGTCGGGAATTTTGGCTAGCCATTGCATAACAGGAATACCAACGTCGTCTAGGCATTCTTGCACAATTCTGTGTGAGGCCGAGCGTTGTCGTGCATTAATTGGAAGTGGTCTCCGATGTATGGGGAATATGGCGCAACATACTGTTCTAAGATATCCGTAATGTACCTCTGACTGTTGAAAGTGCGTTGGGGAAGATTTGTAGGTCTGTGCAGGCCGTGAAAGATATGCCTCCCCACGGAGCCGGACATTAGGGCGCGGCCGTCAGGGCGCCGCCGTTAGGGCGCGTGGACGTTAGGGCGCGGACCGGTAGGGCGCGTGGACATTAGGGCGCCGACCGTTAGGGCGCCGGCCGTTAGGGCGCCGACCGTTAGGGCGC
>JABXWE010030918.1:0-10678 GCA_014611495.1 Limonius californicus
AGTAACATATTTCTAAATTTAGTTAAGCTATATTTTGCACACTCTAAAAAGTTAGTTGTTTAATCACACATAAATCGAATACGATGTAAATGAATGTTTCCGATCTTGGATTATTGGTTCGTTAAAGCTGTATAACTTGGTCCTGGTAGCAAAACTGATTATTCATCTTTAGAAAAGCATAGAGGATACTTTTCGACGTTATCTGTGCATTTTGGAACTATAAATTAACAAATATAAATAAAAAAGTAATGATTTTGACAGCTTGCTACAAAAATGTAAATTTGTGAATTTAATACTTTTATTTTGAGAAAAATATGTTTGTAACAATGTCCTTGTGTGTGTAAGGAAGCTTTGTGTTAATTTTGATTAACAGTGAAACTGTTTCTAATAATTTATATATAATTTAATGTAAATTTAATTGTCAACTTCCTTATGCTTTATTCGTCATATGCCGTGTAAGGTATCAATATTTGGGAAATTTTGTAAGTAAGACCCCGGGTAGCGTGGGTTGTCCGTCGTTTTCTGTTCCACCAAAAAAGCGTGAGTTAAGTGTGGTTTGTTTTTGAAACGTTGACGCAAACTTAAATATCAATTGTGAAACTTAATAACCTACAAGAAATAACAAAATTTTATTAAACGCCCATAAAGAAATAAAAAGGAAGATATTGGTAATATGAAAGCGCAAGAATTAAAACATTTTACGTACGTACTGTATTAAAAATAACTATAATAAAACCTTACGGCAGGTTCTCAGATTGGAACCAATCAATATTATTAATTATGCCAGGCTACAGCTACCAATTTATTCAAATACGCACATAAATAATTAAATAACGCGAAACCTTGATATGCAATCATTTTAATACTCTATTGAAAAGGAATTTAGATCCGTTAAACATACGGGATTTTCCATTTACTTTGTAAAATGTGTGGTTTATAGTTCCGCATATCTTTGTTTAACACAATTTTTGATACTTTGATTAATAAAACCAAAATCGTTTATTTTTTGAGCGCTGAAACATCCTTTGTATACGCTAGGTTTTCAAGCATAAGGATTTTGTAAAAGGTAATTGATGGAAATATATTTAACTGGACAAAGTGTTTAATAGCTCAAAGATTACCAAAAACCAGACGCAACACTAAAAGGAAGGCCACGCACAAGCACTGCAAGTTTAACCTAGAACAGTGGAGGAGAAATGCAATTTATCCTGCTAAACATAATATCTGGGAAATTGTTCGTCAACAATGTTCCACGTCCTCTTGCTGAACAGCGACGCGCTTTTCTGCTACGTGCTTCTCCTCAGCACTGTAATAGAAGCACGGAAGCATGCAATTTAACGTAGAATCCTAACGACATACAATCCTGAAAATGTTCTTTCGCCTTCAGGATTGGGGAATTATGCAGGATGGATTGCAGCGTAACATTTTAAACAACCATAACACATGCCATGTTTGCATTCACAAAATGTATTTTCCACTCAATAAAGGTCAGATTTGTGAAATCGTACCTCTCGTTCTTTGAACATCTTCGATAGTTACTTGTGTTTGTCCTTTAAATCTTAAATTCTAGACCTAGCGATTAAGTCTAGGAACATTTTATTAGTAAATTAGCTGTTATATACAGTACGCGTCAAAAGTATGGAACATACCAAATTTTATTTTATTTTATTTTAACCTGAAATACGTCGAAGTCTTTTTTTAAGAAAACATATTCGTAAGTCAAAATTATTTTCCGACTTAATTTGTTCTTAAGTGGTGATGTCATTATAATTTTTTTAATGGGAACCTTACTTTTTTCCTACTTATTTTGACAGACCTTCTCATCAGTTAAGTAGTTATATAGAATAATTGGTGACGCATCTAACATTTTTTTTTGTGAAAAACACACACAACAAATTCACAATGTAATTAAAATATCGCACCACATATGTTGAGATTTAGATTTTCAACTTAGTCCAACTCTAGCAATTCTTTTTCCGAACTATGAAGCTCCTGATATGCCACACCCAAGCATTAGCCTTCAACAAGATGGAGTTCCTCCCCATTTAGGTGTATAAATCCGGCAGTTTCTTGGCAATATATTCCCTGATAGATGGTTATGTCGGTGAGGACTGTTTGAGTGGCCTGCGGAATCAGCTGATATAATGCCGCTAGATTTCATACTATGGGGTTATGTGAAATCGCGAGTTTACATTAGTATCCATACCATTTAGACAATTTAAATTCATTTAGAAATGGATAGTATCGGAAATTATTCAGCATGCGTTACAAAGTGTTTACACACGTGCTGGTCAATGCCAACTGATTAATAGTTGGACAATTTGAACGTTTCCGTTTGGTAAGTTTTACATAATGATCTTATTTCCATACATTTGACGCGCACTGTATAATATCATAACTACAAGAATGTGATGCAAGACTCTCACATCAGTAATTTCGATTAACGTCACAAATTAAAGCGTAGTGTAACCTTTCGTAGCTCTTCATATTACACATAAATACCGGACAAACAGAAAAATTCCAAGCATTGTTGTCTGGTTTAAATGACAATTTTAACAAATATTTTTGTATAAAGTTTGCTTAGTGGTAAATATTTGTTGAGTCGTGCAATTTAGAAATGCCGAAGATATTTTCGTACAATACTGAAAACAATTAACAGATATTTAATAACATGAATTATGAAAATAAAGCAGATAGTTACAATAACATCTGCAAATACTTTTATATTTCAACTGATACATCGTTGAACAAGCAACCCAAAGCTTTTTGGAGCATTTAAACATGTTTAAACAAATTCTAATGCGATCGTTGCTACCCTATGGTATAAAATATAAATCTGATCTGTACGAATAAATGCAGAAATCTATAATCTTTAATTGTTACAAAAACGAAACGTTAATAATGCATATCATCTCCACAAATACCTAAAAAGGCTTGAAATCTTGTTGATGCGGATTAATTCAAATTATCAAAGAGTTCTTATGGTATCCTATCCCATTCCCCTCTGAGAACAATTTCGAGTTCCAGAATTGTACGTGGTGGTATATTTTGTGCAGCAACACGTCTTCCTAACGCACCCCTTCCATGTAGTATCGAATTACCATCAGGTAAACTTGCTAGCCCGTACATTCTATTGATTCCCATATGATCAAACCAGTTGTCTATGATGTTTGGTCGATGTGAACGACCATTATCATCCATAAACATAATTTTTTCTCCCACTACCTACTGCTGCGTATGAAAAAACATTGGTCGCAATAAACTCATCCAGATATCTTTGAACAGTGACAGTTTGTGGATTATTTTGGTTCTTATCTTAGTTCTTATGGTATCCTATCCCATTCCCCTCTGAGAACAATTTCGAGTTCCAGAATTGTACGTGGTAGTATATTTTGTGCAGCAACACGTCTTCCTAACGCACCCCTTCCCTGTACTATCGAATTACCATCAGGTAAACTTGCTAGCCCGTACATTCTATTGATTCCCATATCATCAAACCAGTTGTCTATGATGTTTGGTCGATGTGAACGACCATTATCATCCATAAACATAATTTTTTCTCCCACTACCTACTGCTGCGTATGAAAAAACATTGGTCGCAATAAACTCATCCAGATATCTTTGAACAGTGACAGTTTGTGGATTATTTTGGTTCTTATCTTAGTTCTTATGGTATCCTATCCCATTCCCCTCTGAGAACAATTTCGAGTTCCAGAATTGTACGTGGTAGTATATTTTGTGCAGCAACACGTCTTCCTAACGCACCCCTTCCCTGTACTATCGAATTACCATCAGGTAAACTTGCTAGCCCGTACATTCTATTGATTCCCATATCATCAAACCAGTTGTCTATGATGTTTGGTCGATGTGAACGACCATTATCATCCATAAACATAATTTTTTCTCCCACTACCTACTGCTGCGTATGAAAAAACATTGGTCGCAATAAACTCATCCAGATATCTTTGAACAGTGACAGTTTGTGGATTATTTTGTGTTTCGGGTTCACGCCTAATTAAAACGCACCTATTATCTGATTGCAAAGTGAAACTTGACTCGTCACTAGACAACAATCATTAAATGTAATGCAAACCGAGCATACAGTTCGACGTCACGGAGACGATGTTACGGGCCAAACGAGCTTTTCCGTCGACCCGTAACCGTATAGGTGGAAAAAGGCCTACAGTTTAGCTTAGAGGATTATGGGGAGTTTACGGAAATCGCTTACGGGAGGAAATCTTCCTAGTTGTGTACAGAGTGGGTCAAAATTAGTGGGCGTCACCTTCCAAATCACGGCTGACCCCTGAGTTTAAGGCCGAGCGGCCAGCAGCTTACGAGAATTGAACTCACCTTTATTGTGCCTCCCTCCTGTTTATAAAGCTTGCAAAATTCGTACACATACAAATACAGAATGCACAATAAGAAAAGAGGCAGTACATTTTAACACACGTCATATACATTTTCCAAACACTTACGTGGCCAGTGACGCCGGAGCTTACAGGAATGACAGTATATATAAAAAACATTACTCTATACTTTGTAGTACACAATAAAAGGACAGTCGGCTACTGAAGGTCGCTTCTTGTTACCTAAAAAAAGGTTCAATCCCCTGAAATTTTGCAAGCTGATGCGAAAAAGGGTTCTTTCTTCACAGCACAAAAAACTTATTCCTTTACCTTGACTACGGAATAGCGAGACGGAGTCAGGCACAATGCCTAAAGTATTTTTCCAGAAGCAGGTACAGTCTAGGGGATATTTTCCGGTCCGGGAAAAGGTAGACGACTTCTTGAGGAAACTTTAGGACGAAACATTGGTTGGTACGCCCTTGGGAATTCGATGATTTCCAACGTTGAGGGCAGCGGGAATTTCAGACGATTTCAATACAAACCACAGCTCTAACAATCACACCTTCACGGGTTTAATACGCTTATATCCGATCTGAGATATAAGGAGCAATTGCACTCAATTGTCCGTACACAAGGCTTTACACTGCTAATTCTTATTTAGATCCGACTTGGTCGAGATAATAATTGCCTACAGCAATCTACGATACGATAGAATTCAATATAGCAGGAGCCGCGAATAACCCGATTTTCCTAAAACGTCCGTCTGGGCCCAAAGATTATTGCCTACTGACTTCTTCCCCGCGCTGCTAACAAACATCTTAAGCGAAAGTGACCTCGTCATAAATAAAATATTTCAAAATAGTGAAAATTGTAATCAACATAAAAATGGCAATTAAAATAACGTTTTTAATTCCTATGAAGCAGCAATTAAACTACGACATTAATTCAAATGGAGCGGCAAAATTTAAATGAACATAACAACGATTTCTTATAATTTGTGTAGACATCAGCCTACTATTAGCAGCAGCAAACTCACCTCGAAGCTGGGTTGCAGATTTCGAGTTCTACGTGCAAGTTGGGATAAGTAATGATCATCTCTTGGTGTTGTTGATGCTGGCTGGCCTTGGCCTTGTCTCCAATTTCCAAAAAGCGATTACAAAGTCGAAAAATTACACTTTGGCTTCCCCAGACACTTGGACAACAGGTTACTCTGTGTTCGTCCACCTTCCAATTGGTCTATGGCCCTCCAAGCCTCTAATTCAGATCGAAGATAGTGCTGTTCCATTCTGAATTGCAGAAAATCAACAAGAAGTAGTAACCAAGCAAGTGAAAATCTGTACTGTAGCCAGGAGCGTGTTGACGCGCGCTTTACTGCCCTCCAGCGACGATCGCGTTTCAACTTGTAGAATCAAATACAAACACGACAAGAAGCTTTCGGTTTCTTGCTTAAGAATGTTGCAGAGGTTTTTATTATTAATATTGTTATACCCGGACTGTAACAGTAATTGTTTCTTAGTATTATGGATTTTTAAATTGATACGAGGCATTACACTTCGTTATTGTTATCTTGAAGATTAAGTTAATTTAATACTTAAAGAAAGGTGGCTTTTGAAATGCTATTCTATATGCAAAACCTGCTTCAAACAAAAAGCCTGGGAATTTAAATACATTTGGAATGGAAACAAGTTCGCAAATGTTGCCTACCCAAATTAACGTAATTCTTACTCATCTTTGACTATTACTTCTGAAAGTATAAATTTATTAGCAATTACATTTCCTGAATCATTTATTTGTCTTTAATATTTATTTCTTTCGGTTTTTTGCACTGAAAACTTTTTTTTTACTAATAGTTTATATATCATACACAAGTTCAATATTTAAGAACCTTAATGAAAATTCTTTATAATAGCAGCGCTCTTAATGTCAGTGTCATATACAATTGCCAATCTATAAAAAGTATAAATAATTAAAGATTAAACACGTTCTTTGGTAATAACTAAATTCACCTTTAAGTCGGTTAAAATGACGTACGTATACTAAACTAACAGCGCACAGCAAAATTGCACATGACTGAAAAGCAGTGTTTACACCATGTCCCAACGTTCTTTCATAATAATTAAAATAAGCATTTGTATACTTCATCAGTATCAAAGAATTAGTTTAGAAGTCGTGTGTTAGAATATATTAACCAACAACTTATGAAAAAATGATTTAGTATAGCAACAACACAAAAGCAAGAAAACCACGAGTAAACTTTGCTATACATATATAAGTTTATGTTCTGGACTCTGTTGCAAGGTGTAAACACAACGAACGTCAATCTATCCACCATACACGGGGACTGAACCCATGCTTGTGAATTGTAGTCGTTTAAAAATTTGATCTTAATTTTATTACAGCAAATACGGCAACTTTCACTTTATTTTATACAAATTTTATGAGTAAGGAGAATTAGTGGAAAGGCTCCCACATAACAAAAGTTAACTTTGACTGTCCACAACTTGATCATTTCTTAACCCGGAAAGATGACCTACCCGGGGTAAGATAAACGCATCTTTCGTGCATCCGTAGTGGTTACCAAAATTACAGTATCGGTTACGTTCAACTTAAAGTCGAGAAATCGATATTCTAAATAGTTAACTTCATCACAACCAAAAAGGTTGATCTTTTACTAACTTTCAAGTGCACATTATAGCTGCATATCTTTAAAGCGACCTACAGTGGTTACTTTTCGGTTACATGCTCTATAACAGTCATAGTTACTAGCGTTGTCTGCGAGTAGAACGGAATTTCCTTTAAGCATTATGAAGAGGATAAGTAAAATAAGGGATTAGCAATTCCATTACGGTTATTTAGTATTGTAGGTTTAACAACAAAATGTAACACGATGATAAATAATAATTTTTCTATTTTATATATAAAATTACGATAAATATTAAAACATGAATATGGAACGGTACACATCGTACGCGGGTAAAGGGGTGTACGGTTAGACAGTATAAGACAAGCGCTGTATCTCCCTGGGTTTCATTTTTAAGCCATTAGCATTTGCAAAGCATTGGCAATGGTCATACTCTTAAAAAAAGTAGCAATTATTTTCAGTTACAGTCCCAAGTTTATTGTGTGCATCCTTTCCAATAATTATTAAGGTAAGGTTTTCTTTTATACCATTAATTTTAAATTATTATTTTAATGTGACAAGAACAGCCCGTTATAATTTTAAGGTTAAGCTCTCGTTAGTTGGTAGTAACAACGTTGGAAATGCAACTAGCTAGCTAAGCTTGCCTTACAGATGCATGTAAAGGGTGTTCTTCGATAAAACGAGCAGTTAACTTTTAGTTATGTTTCTCAGTTCACTTATTTACCGTTAATATAGTTATCATTCGAAGGATACCTTCTTGGGGTCGTATAACGGTTAACCACAGAGCAAAATTTTTGGTTATGTTGGGGAGATGCCTAAAAGTTGACTTTCAAGGTTAACTTTTGGGTATGTCGAGAAGATGTCCAAAAGGCGACTATGAAGGTTAGCTTTTGGCCGTCGTTTGCGGTTAACCGAATGATGACTTTCAAGGTTAGCTTTTGGACATCTCTTATGGTTGACCTTTTCGCGACTTTAACGATGCCTTAATGTGGCTCTATGGTTAACTAATTTGTGACATAGTTAAACTATAGGTTAACTTTTGGTTAACTAATGGTGACCTTGTATTTACGAGAGATTGACTTTTACATAACTTATATCCTAAGACAAAATATTAGCAGAATATACAGTAGATTGAAATATCATCCCCAACGATCCAAAAAGTTTCATTTTTAAAAATCCAGTATTAAAACCATACGGATTACCTTTTTAAAGAAACAGTGTGTTATTCGTTAATAATTTGTGCCTGAAGGACAAAGAGCAAATAGTGCATTCTACTATGAAGTGATGAAGATATTAGTCAAGCCTGTTTCTTAAGTGCGATTACAATTATGAGGAAAAAGTATTTGGTTCTTGTTGCATAACAATGCATCTGCCCGTTCTGCACTGATTGTGAAGTCATTTTTCATGAAACACTATGTTGTAGAGATCAACCACTCACCCTTTGCATCTTACTTGGCACCCGCAACCTTTTTTTTTCTTAGAGTAAAGCTATTCTCAAAAAGAAACGATCTCAGGGCGTAGAAGGTATTAAGAAACATTTACCCGCCGGATTGAAAGGTTCTTCGGGCGCCTTTGCAGACTGTTTTCAAAAACTTATAGGAAGTTACAACAGGTGTATTAAAGTAACTGGAGGCTTTCCAAATCCCGCATGCACTTACAATGTTAATCTCAGAAAGTTTGGATGTATTTAGTACAATCAAAGTATATTGAGACCATTATTTATAATACCAAACAAATAGTACTCTGATTCCTACCAAAAAAAAAAAAACTATTCTGTCAAAACTTACTCGATTGTTTCGAATTAATATTTTTAAAAATGTGTAAAACATGTATATCAACCTATGCATCATTGAAAATTGTTACAAATAACGGAAAATGTTAATATGAGTTTTACTTAGAAAAATGTAAGTTGTGTATACAAAATTATGATACTAAAAATCTAACATACACCCAGTGTGTATCACTTAACATTGCCAGTCTTACTGCTGCGCTCTGAGTTTGGGACACGTATTTCGTCTTCTTCGAGTGCCTTATCTCTTACGAGACGTAGCGATCTTCTCTCCTATGCCTGGGTCACGTTTAAAGTGCCACAGACATAGCGGACCTACAGCTTAACGTGGGCTCCGAACCACGGGAAGTGTAAACACTTTTTACTCCAGAGAAGATATACTAGGCAGATTACCTCGCTGGTTTGCCATTGCCTTGCGAGGGAGAACGTTTGTTAAAAATCCGATGTTCCGGTACTGAGAACTGAACCCAGGAGCTTCGTCGTAGATGTCTAACGCGCTAACCTCAATTGTTTTTAAATATCTCTAAAAATCTATCTGGCAGTAAATGAAAAAATTCCCTGAAAATATGCTTTTCTAACTATTAAACTATCGTTATTATTAACAGTTTAATACAATTTGTGCATCTCTGATAAACTGTAAGTAATAAAAGATCTGAATAAATTTGCATGTGACTCGTTTGAACCGGAATTGGTATAACATTCGCCTATACTCGTACTAGTATCGCAAAAAGCGAATCCCAAATCTGAACAACCATGGGGAATAGGAATTCAGAACCAGGAACGCATAGAACAGTAATATAGGCAATTAAAAATTAAAATCAAAGCGTTTTTAATGAAATAAAAGCAATATCGGGACGTGACTATATAAATTACAATGTCATTAGTTCTTCACGCCGATATCATTTTTGTATTAAATCGAAGTTTGCAATGCACTTTAATTAATAATGCAACCTCAATCAACCGTGTGTTATTAACGCCTTGCTATACCAATTTCGGAAAATTAATACCAATTTCAACGTCGTGGGAACACGCTAACAAACCTGGACGGAGGACAAAACGTATGCGAAACCCTGAAATTGAACCTTTATCAAATATTGTGTTCTGTAATTAAAAAAAATTAATCATCGGGACTTATGAATTTTATTTGTCAATAGACTGCACTACAGCAAAATGTAAAATTAGCCCATCCAAGCATTTCAGCGCATATTTACTTCCAATAACAATACGTATAGAGAATTTGTGATATTAAAAATCCTATTAAAAATTCTAATGAGCGAAATCAGACGAACATACAGGCCAGATTATTGGTTATTAAATTTTGGTACTAACTACACTAAGAAAAACTCTGAATTAAATTATCCTATAATAATTCAAGCATGAGAAGTACCATACAGAGAAAAAAATCAAATAATCTTGGCAGAGAAATAATTGTGGGATACAATCAGAATAGCATGGAGACCATGTTGCAGCCCAAGCACGTCAAATTAATTTGTAATAGTGTTTTTATTTTTGGATTTGGAGCATTAGTTCTCGTGGAAATCCAAACCAAAGTTTCAGGGCAAATGTTCGAAATGAGCACCACTAACGTCCATATAGTAATACGAGTACAAGTTCTATTTAAAATATTGTCCCATTTGAAGCATTTGTAGTGATTAGACGGCGTTCGTTGATTATACGTTGTCGTAAATCTTGCAAAAAAATCTACAAACGCAAATATAGCAGTGATATATCCGGCGATCTTGTGTGCCATTCCATAGAGCCTCTTTTTCCAATCAAATGATTCGGAAACCTTCCATCCAAATACTGTCGATCAACCAGTGCATAATGCGGAAAAGCTCCGTCCTGTTGGAATGCCAAACGATTGTAACGCCTAGTTGGCAACAACAATAATACTGACTACTA